>CAXIVR010000812.1:0-37613 GCA_964035755.1 Teleogryllus oceanicus
TCAAAAAATTTTGGAAGACAGTGAAATGCTATTCGATTTTTTCTTCATATATTACATCAATTTACTTTGTGTGATAAATTATATTTATTTAAAACCGAAACTTGAATGCGAGATGCGTACCGGTGCACGTGTTTCCGGCTTAAAATCATTTTCTTTCTGTTTACATTCGTGGCAGTTTTCTTTTACTGATTGTGAGGGCATGTTAAGAGATTTTCCCCATACGTAATTAAATTTAAATATTTCCCGGACGTACGAGCATATACCTCAGCGAAACTGTTATACTTTTTCATATGGATGTTTTCACAGGAGCCATTAGTACTTTACGAAGGGGCGTGACTAAACAGCTGTCGCGACGGAGGGATACTTCTCTGAAATACATGTGATGTTTTCGCGAACTGTCACTTTGGCTTATCCTTAAGGCTAAATGTACCGACACTAGTTTCATTTGTCGCCACCACGTTGCAGCACTAAAATAAGCAAAATTTACTAGACCGATAATGTCTGAACAAATTGTTCAATTTTCGATCTGTAAACGGCATTGAACTCCTTTTTAAAATAGAATTTACGCTACGATGCCGCTTTTTCAAAAAAGATTTCCAAAAAAATTTGAAAACGTTTTCTCATAGTTCCGGGAAGAAATTAAAAAATGTGGGCTTATAGCGCGATGACGACGTGCTTCCTGAATCCAACGCCGTGTCAATCATGCAAATCAGATGAATAGGAGCGGCGTAAAGTGAAATTTCAGAAAAAATACCTGACGCCCCCCTACCCCCCCTTCCCGCAGTTACGTCACCCGACCCTTTTGGGGGCTCCCTCGACGCGGCCGAACGGCCAAACCCGGCGGCCTGCGGCACGGAGGAAGCCGTGCGCTCAGGCAGGCAAGCCGGGCAGTCGGTTCTGTGGTTTCATCCTTTTCAATCTCAATATATTTTTCTCCACTTATCAAACTAGTGATGCTGTAAGACAACCAAACGGTCTCATATCATCTGTAATAGTCGTATAAAACTATATATCTTGTTCACATGTTTCCTTCTTCTTTCGAATACCATCAAACAATTATTTGAGGCGGTACTCAAAATTTCGATTCCGATTTGGAAACTGACTTCAAAAAGTACATGGAATTAATTGTGTAGATGTCACCAATATTCTATGCCATAACATCTTATTTTATACATTTCTACTAAGATCTTTCGTTATCATTCCTCTACCAGAAAGTATGAGCCGAGATTACGTACGAGCTCTTTTATCTTGCGACTCGATTTTTGATCTCAAAACGGCGTTTGTCTCCTTGATAGACTTCACCTGATGAATCTGTTTTCCCAAGTAAAATCGCGGAAGCTAAATTTTACAATTGTTTTCTTTGTTGTTAATTTTAAAACTACTTTCCGACAAATTATGTAATCAGGTGCCAGAAAACTCTTATTGTCAGGCCTAAGTAAAGTAAAAGTGGATAAATCCTCTTGCTAAATATTACATTACTTCTTCTAACTCGTGGTCTAGCGAAAATATACAATACATGTGTCCTTGATACCTAAATATCGATTGACGCCAAAACATATCTGTCGTTTATAGTCAACGCTAACGCCGAAACCGCTCTGCCAATTTTCTCCAAATTGATCTTCCGAATCTACCTGAAAGAACTCGATCCTTTGGGAGTTTCAAACAGATATTTTGATTTTTGAGGATACTTTACATTTAAGCCTCAAAATCATTTTCAAAATCTTCTCAAACGTCACCAAATTATTTGATTAAATTTTGTCCTCGTGTTCCGTACCGCAAGAGAAATGTGATTTATGGTGTTTGTTGCGCACTTATTTTAGAAAATTGCTAACGTGCAAGTTTTAGGAGCGTCTTCCTTCGACTAAAATATTGATGATATATTTTTTTCCTTACTGAAATCTGCTTTGACAGATCTGAAAATAAGATCGTTTAATTTTTGAAACATTTGAGTAGTTTTCGTGCAATTTGGGGCAGAAGTATAGGCAATTAAAACAATTGTAACTTTTTCTCAAAAGAGCTCCAATTTTTGTTTAAAGACGATACAAAATATGATGGTGGTCTCATTTTCGCCCACCGCCGTATTTTCGAAGATTGCAAGGTCATGACGTTTATTGCAAAACCGCGTAGTTTTGGATAATTTAAGAATGAAATTGATGTATATATTTAAAAAATCTAAAAATCACAAATTTTTTCCACGGATGAAGGGACGCTTAAAAGGATTACCATTTTCGTTGAACTCTATCAATTTTCGAAATTGCAAATTTAGAAATAATGCCAGAAAGTGTGTGATGTTGTATCATCGCTAGCTTTTATTTTATAAATTTAATGAAATTTGATGTTACATACAGCAGGAAAATCTGACTTTGCATATTCGTTTATTTAGCGTTTTCCTTATATATTTATGTCTATATTTTGCAATTTCATTCTACAAATTTTTCCGGACTTACTCGTGGCATATGTATTAGTACTACGCTCAAGCTGGGAACTGAGATTAGTACATTGCTGATCGCACATACTAGTTTATAGAGAGGGTTGAGCAATATTTAAATACTTGTATTTGAAATATGAATTTTTGTATTTAAAACTCTAATTTTGAGTGTTTTAGCATGTATTTTGGAGATATATTTAAATACATGAAATAGATGTTTTAAAAAAGAAATACTTCAAATACTGTAAATACAAATGAAAGAGAAGATAACAAGGATAGTTTGTTTTTCTTTGATTCTGCTAGTGAACAGCGACCGAAAAGGTATTGAATACCGGTAAAAATACCGGTATTTTTTCATACCTTTCTCAAATACCTTTATTGTTTTATACTAGTAAAATACCTCTATTGAACGTCTTTACCGGTATGGACGTCAATAAACGTTATACCGGTAATTTCAATGAAAAACAATAGCTTACCATCCATACATCTTGACAAAATAAGTTACTTTAGTTAATAATATCTCACAAAATTTTTATTAATCAAATATACTTTCATAATTGTTATTAATTGTTTAATTTATAATTTTGTTTATATATACTCAGTTGCTAATAATTAGGAAATGCAGATGATTCCACTAATTCTTAGAGTAAATATAATCTCCACTTCGTTATTGAACAATGTTCTCGCCACTGAAAACTGCTCACCGCCCTCTTCCTATGCTTGGGCTATCGAGATTGCCTAGTGTAGCACGCAGCCCGCCGAAGAACGCGGCGAGATGTCTGCAGAGGTCAGAAAAGTCACGCTATCAGAACAGCAGTGTGCCAGAGGTGCGACCCTGCTTCCAGCTCAGAAGGGTGACTACACTTGAGCGCGTGCCCTGGCGGCGCTGGGCTTGGATAGAAAGGAACGCGAAATGAGCAAACATTCAAAATGTGACATGTCCACTTCACTCCTTTTCGAGAAAACGCAAAAATGTTATGTCATCAAAATTATGCAGATGTTTTATCTGTACTTAATTCTGAATTATGTAATAAGGATAGCTAAATATATTATTAATATAAAATTTAAATATTCTATGAACTTACATTTAAAGAAAACAACATTTATGTCAACTGGTAAAAAAGGAAGCCTGAACATCAACGGAAGTGATATACATGGCAGGCAAGTTAAATACTCATGAATTACAATAACAAATTCTGGATACTGTACAGAAAAACTAAAGGAGAGAATAATTTTAGAAAAAGCAGCGGAAGAAATTACACAAATTCATAAAATATGCAGGCATATCAAGTGATTGATTTCTAAAATTTTAGGTCCCGGAACGCGCTCAAAATGAATTATTAATTTAATAGAAATAATTATATATTTATAATATAATGTAATTATCAGCGAGATACAGGAACGCCGTTCCGTCGTGTTCCGTCAGAAATGAAGCCCTGCGTAAGACCAAAATCCAAATAATCGAGAAAATGTTATTTCTAATCCTGTTGTGTGGGAGTAAAAGCTGAACATTGAGATAGGCCGAAAAAAGGAAGATGCTTTTGAAGTATGAACACGGAGGAAAATATTAAACGTACAATGGGAGGGCAAAAAGATAAATGCCGAAATTTTGAAAAGAAAACAGAACTTTCTCTAAAAGCCAAAGCCAAAAAATGGAAAATAAAATATTTTGGACATACTATGGGTCGAACAAAATCTCTAGAAAAGGATATTATGCTTGGAATGATAGAATGAAGCGGAAGAAAAGGGTGTAAGTGGCACAATTGAATAACTAATACACAATATCACAAACAAAAGGAAAAAGGCAGTTCAAGTCCAGTGAGCAATGAACAAATTGCTAGCATCCTATTGCTGTGTATATCCAGATAGGTCTAACAAGGGATGGCTTGCGATCTATGTTCTAGTACTATTTCTCTGCGCGTTCAGACCCCGCGAAGAATTGGGACTTGCAGATGAAAGGAGAGATGCTCACAGCCGCTGCTTGACCGGGACTGGAGCCGACAAATAGACATCACTGAGCAGTGTGTTTGATACCTGCAGTCTTTCATGCGTACATTCTGCCATTATTAGGAAGAACTCGCTGAATTATCGGCGCTCCCTCCCAGTTTCGGATAGCAAGAAAAGCGAAGGAATGATGCTCAATTAATACAAATGCAAATATCAATGTTCAAATTAAAACATCTTTCAAAAACCTGGTTTAAAACATCGATCAAGTTCGTGCGGAAGATAATTTGTTTTGATAGTGGCCGTGATTGTTAATTTATAATTATGATTTAGACAAAACGGCAAAAGAAAGTAAAAGAATAACAAGCGAAACTAACCTGAAAACTATCCTCAGGGTCATCTTATGGAGTCACAACTTTCTCAAATGGGTACAGGAAGGTGGGCGAGACCTTACACCTAGAGTGCTCGTTGGCCGCCTCTCTGCGTACAGTAGGACATACGTAGGAAATGCCAGAAAAATGGGGTAATTTCTTGGGCTGAAGATAGTCTACTGGATGAGCATGTTACAATCACCGTTCGCTTTGCAATGCAAAACCCACAAACAACAGTGGTAAAAGAAGGTTTAACGATACCAGTGATGAATCATTACCGAACAAAATCATCAAATAACACAGACTATGTCTATTCAGTGCCGACTGGAAACAGATACGCACCACTAGAGAAACTAATTAATGAACCAAGGTTCACCTACATTAACGACACTTCGAATCCAGAAAACGAAAATGTCAAAATTCCTCCTATCTATGTTAACGATATAGAAAGCATTTCTGAATTCAACAGGGAAATAAAATCTAAAGTAACTAATCAGTTCACATCAGATATTAAAACAACCGAATCAAAATAATGTTCAGAACATTGCCGATTTCAGAAAGTCTATCAAATATTTAATCAATACCAATAGGAATTTCACGTATAAGGACCCCCTAACAAGAAGTTTTCTATAGTGTTTAAACACCTACATACATCAATAACCAGAAGAAATATACGAAGACTTGAAGGAAAAGTGTTCATCATTAATTAGTGTCACACGTCTGTATAAAACAACTTCCCATACCTGTTGTTGCCGCGGAATTTGACAGCCGACACAGTATTGAATCTGTCTTCAAATTAAACAAATTTGTAATTTGAGTGTTAAACCTGAACAAAGACGAAAAAAAAAAGGCCCTGTTCAATGTCTGCGCTGCCTGGACTTTGGACACACTAAAAATAACTGTAACCACACAATCGCGTGTATTTACTGTGCCGAAAATCACTACTCAGTAAATTGTCCCCAGCAGAACACAGTACTGATTTGTAAGAACTGAAAGGGCCCCCACCAGGGAAAATACTCGAACTGAGAATGCCCCTTCTACAAGAACTTATAAATTCCCCAACAAATGCACATGCAAGGAATCTCAAAACTAAATCAAACTATCCAGGCCTCCTGCACCCGATTCTCTGGACAACTTAACTCCCCAATCAAACAATCAAATTCCAAACTTCACTTATATGAACAATCCCTAGAACAAACCCAAACACCCATTTCAAAAAAAACCCCGGACAATCAACTCATCATATTCCTCATCAAAGTAATCATTCATTTATGACTCACTAATTAATTCAATCACAGCCTATATAATCAATATAATAAATACTATTATTCCATCAATCATAAACAACATACAAAATTCATTCACAGCGTATTTGAATAACAATAGCAGTACAACGCCTTAGCAATATAAATCTACTAAACTGGAATGCAAATAGCATAACCAATAAAAAACAACTTAACTATTTCCAAAAAGCTAAACAAATCAAAATAGCCTGCGTAACCGAAACCCATCTGAAAATCAAAGGATTCAACATACCAGGTTATAATACAATCAGAACGACAGACCTAACAGTAATGGAGGAGAGTCTTAATACTTATCGAAAAATCTCTCCCATCTATACAAGTGAACCTCCTAATACGCCTGGTTTAGAAACAACAGCAATCAAATTCCCATTAAATAATAGACTTATAACAGTAATAGCAGCATACAAATCACCACACATAAAAATAGAAGTCACAAACATAGAAACTTTATTTCAACTGAACACCCCCACTATTCTCATTGGAGATTTAAACGCAAAAAACATCAGTTGGGGCTGTAGAATTACAAATAATGCCAGCAGACACTTATTAAAACTAATAACGCCTAAATTTAAAAACATTAATCCCACCAGAACCAACATATTATCCATCGACACGAACAAACATCCAGAGATTTTGGATATCGCAATTACAATACACAGACACATACTACTCAACACAACTATTTGAACTGGATTCCGACCACTTACCAATCATCATCTCTACATACCCCCCCCACAACCCCACCTACCCACATTAAACACGAACAACATAAACTGGAAGGAATTCAGGAAAATAATAACAAATAAAACCCCAATTTTAAAATCAAGCCCCGAAAAATAATAGCAGGCCTTCACAAGGTTCACCCTCTCACACACTATTCAACATATACAGCTGACATACCCACTACAATACACACATTAGCACAATTCGACGAAGATACCGCAATCTACAAATCCAGCCACTCACTTAAGACCATTACCGATAGGATACAAAATCACTTAAATGAAATAGACCAGTGGTCAACATTGTGGAAAATCAAACTCAACCCAACTAAATCAACTGCCAAAATATTCTCACTCAGTAAATTTTCTCACCCCCCACCATTACATTAATAAACACACAATTCCATGGATACCAGAAAACCAACCAGTAAAATACCTCAGGATGAATTTCGACACAAGACTCAACTGGAAAACACACATAACACACAACAACAAGCAAAAATAAAATAGCTCAACTAAAATGCCTTATCAACTCAAAGCCAGCTATCCCCAACAAATGCCATTACAATTTATAAAGCAATAGTCAGACCATTAATGCTCTACGCATGTCCCATCTGGACCAATGCATCTATTTCTAACATTAATAAACTCCAAATTGTACAAAATAGATTCCTCAGATTAGACACATGCCCCATGGTTCATCTCTAGCCCAACTTCATAAAGAACTGAATATATCATCGATCATCAAACATATTGCCCATCTTTCCAATAATTTTACCCCAAACCCTAAATACAATTAACCGAGCCGTCCACTACAACCTGGCCACCAAAAGTTGACTTCCTACTAGAATTAAGAATAGATTTCCTGCCAAGCGTTCCTGAACATTTTCTCTTCTAATTGTCACAGTAGGGGCTCTTGTAGTTTCTTATACCTATAGTAAGGTAGTATAGTTTTAAGTTTTAGTATTAAGTTTAGTATAAGTAACAATGTAAGCAGCAAATGCACATGGATAGTAATTGTACTGATCTGTGTAATTTCCAATCACTCAATAAATAAATTAAAAATAAAATTTAAAAAACCGTTCCTTTATTCAGACACATGTATTGATAGTGGTATAATGCAATATTATTTCATATTTTAATTTTTTATAAAATTGTGATTATCGGTTCTTTTCATTCACAACAACCCATCAAGCACATCGATAATAAACATCAGGTTTCATAAATGTTTCATTTTTTTACGAAATATGTTCATGCGTCTATACAAAATCTATGTTTTGAAAATATCAACATCAATGTTGCATCCCTATTCCCGACACCTAGATGAGGATCGCCGATACTTTTGCATTCTGATTCACATTCCCTAATAGGAGGTTTATCAGTGAGACTGGTAAACCACGTTTTACTAGTAGTATGTTAAATGTTATAAATAGAATTGCTGCCCGATTAAATGTTACTGAAAAGCGTGTACGATGTTTAGAAAAATAAAATCTCAATGTAGAAATGTAAAGTTGCCGAACTGTATAACAAAACATAATTTATCGCCCTCATAGACGGATATTCCTCTTCTAGTGGGGTTCTTGTCTAAGGCTTAAAGTTGTATTGTTTTCTGACAATTTAATGCATTAAAAATACATATTGCAACAGTGTTCTCTCTGTCTACCTGCTGCGCCTTTTCTATTTCCGTTTATTTATATTTACGCCCCCACATCAGGGGCCTAATGTAACAACTTCTCTATTTCTCCTACTTACTCACTATCCTCGTAAATCATGCTCTCCCCGGGAGCACAATAACCTAACTATTCATGTCTTTTTCAGTTTACTCGTCAGTGACTATCTTTGCCTGCCCTAGCTCTAACACAATTGGGTGCCACAACACCTTTGCTTATCAGGTTGCCCGTACCTCTGCTAAACTCGAATCACTATTTATATCCTACCTGGTCGTGGTCCCCGCGCTCATGCCATACGGACTTGAGGTAAGGGTCCGTTTCGTTCGTGCCTGGGTCAAATTTTATACAACTACTAAATAATAACACATGGATCTAAGGCGATTATGAGCCATGTGGGATGCTCATACATTATATCCCAAACATAAATACAATATGCCCCTCCGACTTGCGAAACATGACAACACAAAATACATAAACAACACAAGAAAAAAATACAAACATGCACACTGAAAATATAATACAAAATCTCATACACACACCAGAATGCGCATTCTGTCGTGACCTTTGATAATACTATCCCCAACCTAGTATCAGGACTTGGTCTTTGACGGAGTTTTTGACTTGCGCGTGAACAAACAAAAATACAGTAATTGCACAAATCATTACCACTTCCCTTTTCCAGCGATGTCACTTCCTGTCAGCGCCGTCGTTGCTAGTTGTAATGTGCATTTTCCATGCACGCAGTCCCGTTCAGCTGCCATCAGATCCCAGATGCACTCGTCCTTTTAAAATTACCAAATGTATTCCATTATTGTTCCTTGCAACTAATCGCGTCTTCCTTAAATGTTCTTTCGATTTCTCGCGACGTATTTAAATTTTACGACGCTCATGATCCTGCGCCTAACTTGCGTGAATAATGTCCATGCTGTTTTTCCCCGTGAATTTCTAAACAAATTGAATTAAATTTAGTTTCCACTTCATCTAAACAACTGATTTTATATAATCGAATATAAATTAAGAACTTTTACAATACTTCCAGAAATTATTCAAAAATCTAACATAGCATCAAACGCGTGCGATCATCATACTCGACCCGATTCTCCTGTAACACATTTTACATTGTTGGTCCACAAAGTCAAGTGACCAAGTCTTCTTTCAAATACATCCCATCACCATAAGAAATGTTCGAAAACGTTTACATTTTCACTGTTTTCGGGCGTCTTGCATCTTACTATCTGCTTCATAATTTTACTAATTTTTATTTGGTAATTGTCACGTTACCGAATTCCTTTTCCTTTTCCAAAACCCTTTATTTTTGTCTTCTCAGCTCGTGATGACGTCATTTACATCTTCGGTCGCTCTTTCAATTCTTTCTTAATCCTCTATGCTATGAAACTGAATAATAATTTATTCTGATCCCATAATTCCCGCGCCGTGACTAATTTTGCCCTGATCTAAAATTTTTCTCTATAATTTCCGAAGTTTGGCCAAAATACACCCAGGCATTCACTGGATATTCAATAAAACCCGTCTTGTTGTATACTTCCAAAGTACAAGCAATGGGTGCCATATTCTCAATCTTCGCTGTGTTATACATGCAATTTACACAATTTATGATATTTACGGAACCCGTGACTCGAATAATGTGATTCTTGTTTTAAAATGTTCCTAAATTTGGGTTCTATTCACGCCTATTTCCTATAAGCCTATTTCCCCCCTTTATGTTTTCTATTACTTTCCTAATAATTATTATTACGCAGTGCTGTTGTCTATTGTTTATTTCATTCTTGGTTCCTCTTTGCTACATGAAAATGCCGTGATCCATGCATTCTTGCAGGCTAGTCTCACAAATCCATACAATATATATGTCAAATCAAATGATTCTACATCCTTTTACCGATCATTTACATAGTTGTATCAAAATGACGCGCCAGTATTACTTATTCCAATCTTCAAGTTTATACGATATAACAATAATTTTATATCAATATAACTTACTAAATAAGCTGGGACATGTCACGATTCTTAATATTATATTTTAATGTTTGTTACATGTTCAGGATGCATCTCGCCTGCGCGCTATTTTACCACTTCTTCAATTTTGTCCCAAAGTACGAAAACAGTTTTAAATTTTTACTTGGGAAAACAGATTCATCAGGTGAAGTCTATCAAGGAGACAACGCCGTTTTTAAATCAAATCAGTCGCAGGATAAAAGAGCTCGTGCGTAATTTCGGCTCATTCTTTCTAGTAGTGGAATGATAACGGAAGATCTTAGAAGTAAAATGTATATAAATAAGATGTTAGGACATGGAATATTGGTGATATCTACACAATTAGTTCAATTTTCTTTTGAAATCAGTTTCCAAATCAGATTGATATTTTGAGTAGTGCCTCAAATAACTTTTGAAGGTATTCGAAGGAAGACGGAAATATGAACAAGATATATAGTTTTTTACGACTATTACAGATGATATGATACCGTTTGGTTGTGTTACAGCATCACTAGTTTGATAAGTGGAGAAAAATATATTGAGGTTGAAAGGACGAAACCACAAAACCGACTGCCCGGCTTGCCTGCCTGGGGCACGCCTCCTCCCGTGCCGCAGGCTTCAGTTGGCCGTTCGGCCGCGTCAGGAGCCCCAAAGGGTCGGGTGACGTAACTGCGTGAAGCGGGAAGGGGGGGCGGGGCGCGTCAGGTATTTTTTCTGAAATTTCACTTTACGCCGCTTCTATTCATCCGATTTGCGTGATTGACACGGCGTTCGATTCAGGAAGCACGTCGTCATCGCACTATAAGCCCACATTTTAATTTCTTCCCGGAACTATGAAAACGTTTTCAAACATTTTTTGAAATCTTTTGAAAAAAACGGCATCGTAGCGTAAATTCTATTTTAAAAATGAGTCCAATGCCGTTTACAGATCGAAAATCGAACAATTTGTTCAGACGTTATCGATCTAGTAAATTCCGTGTGATAGTGCTGCGATCTATTGATTTGTCCTATAAGTATTTTTCAGTGCATTTAGCCTTAAGAAAAATCATTATGTTTGCTCGTTTGCCTCTGCGGAGGCGAAAGAGCTCCTCGCTCGAATAAGTCAATCAGAGCGAGTTTTCTCAGACAAATTTTCTCCATTTTTATATGACATTTAGACCTTCGCTACAACAGGTAAACACTAAACAGTGCATAGAACTGAGTGAGGTTATAATATTTAGCAGTAAACACATGATAAACAACCAGTTTTCTAATTGGTAACAATTTTCTCTTTAAACGGAATGAACAAGAAAAAACTTGTTTAAAGATATTCTTACTTGAATGAAACCCGTTCATAAATGAGCAATATAAAAATAAAAAGTTTAAGCAAGAAACTTGAAGGGGTTTGAAATAATTTAATTAATTCATCATTTTCTTAATTCGTATTATTTATGAATAAATTTATTAATTGTGAATTTTATTCTGAATTAGTTCATCGTTCACAATTTATTCATAATTGAATCAATAAATACAGTAAAACAAAGGGGAGAATTGCAGACTCAATAAAATATTCACAGATTGCACTCCCCCTTAAATGTCACACACTTTCCCGGTTTTTACATTAAATAATGATTTGTATGCAATGCAGAAATGTATTTCTATTTAGGCAATTCAACTAGTTAAATAGATGGTTTACGATTATGGCAACAAAACAAAGTTTCTCAGGTTAAAGTTACACGAGATTTTAATAAAACAAAAAGGGTCTCGCAGGTGATCTCATCGCTAACTGCTGTCCACTCTCGGCTTGTAGCGCATAAAGGCATTTCAAGACATCAGATAACCTGTATTTGTAGTGTGTGGACGCAGCCTCGCCGGTCTCTTTCCACATTTCTCGTCGCACATTTCTGGCAACTATCTCTCGGTGTAGTCTGTTGCGGCCTAATAGTGAAAAATTAATATTTTTGAATGCTAAGGGCAATAACACAAAAATTAATAAAGCCAAGGTGGAGACGTGGAAAAATTACAGAAATATGTACGGCAGTAGTATCCATTTGCTTCAATGTATTCTATTCTCTTTCATAAATTGGTATGCTGAAAACTTGATCATGTTTAATAATTTAAATTCCGAAGAAAGATCTTCTACAAATAAAATCAATGGAAGGTAATGACAGTGAAATCGAAAGGAAGTGTCTGAGGGCGAAATGAAAAAACCAGGGGGTGGTCCAATACCGACGATGCCGTCGCAGAAACGACTGAAATTTTAGAGCTGGAATTTGAAATGGGAACAATGATTTTGACTGTGATATAAGAACTTTCATTATTTTCTCTTATATGTAGTATACAATCCATAACTTTTCATTCTGTTGTTCAGGCGGATTGAGACCAAAATAAAGATATAGAAGAAGTTGTAGATGGCGTTCTAAATCAGTGAGTTTGCAATGGGAGTGGTTAATGTTAGTTTTATAATTAGAGAGACAGCAAGCTTTGTGAGTATATTACCCCATTTGTCTAGGCAGGTGATTACGAAGTTGCTGTTGGTTTAATTACCTTGCTCTCAAATATGAATGAAATCAAAACATTAAAGTTACTAATGACTTGTTTATCACTTAAAAAAAGGGTTTTGCATAAGAAATGTTAATGTTGGTAACAATGTTCTATTGATGGAGATATTGATAATGTTCAGGGTGTCAGAGACTTGAAGATCAAATGATTAGTTCTTTTTCAGTTTAAGTTAAGTAAAATTTACAATGCCTCTGTAACAAATCCGTTTTACAGAAACAGGCAAGTATTTTGTACATCACATTAAAATTAGGTTGATCCGGGTTTACGATGCACCTAACGGCTTCTCGATTGCTGTGCCATGATCCCATTTTCTTCAATCAGTGAGCAGGAATGTTGTCGTTCACACCGGAATTGTTTATATTATTTTTTTTATTATTTTGGGAAAAATTTAAAAGAAATTCACTTAAAAGTAGGCGTTCCCTTTAAAATAAATTCTCTTATTTAAAATAAATTTGTGTATATAAGAAAACATAAAGAATATTTACCAAATGATTTTAAAGATTATTCGCATAAAATGCGTTGGGCAGACTCAAGGATGTTTTATGTTATCGTGAGGGCCGAATGCGAGCCTCGTCCTCGACTTCGACACGCGAAGCGTCACAATTCTGCACGCGTGAACAAAACGAATCACTACTACGTTTCAACAAAGATTTTCTGAAACTATAGTTTAAACATCCCTGTAAATGACGAATCATTGACTATCGTTCATGTCACAAGAATCAGAGGTGAACGATAGTAGTATGGATGAACCCTACGAGTAGAACGAATGCAGAATGATAGTACAACTAAGGCTCTATAGGGAGTATACGCAGACGCCATTCTTGGTCATTGCTTGCCGACAAGCGTATGTAAATGTAGAGAAAACGTCGCGTCTCGCTACTTTTCGTTATTTTCCAAACAAAAAATGCTCTGACGCAATTTCGGTCACTGTGAGCAGTTTTTGAGAAGTGTGAAAACGTCGTCGAGTAAGTACAGTGCCAGAATTCTCCACTTATAAATGAAACTGATATTTTAAAACGTTTGTAAGTTGGACTAAGATTATGTTTACATTTATAAATGAGAATATAGATATACTAGAGTTCTAAAAGACAGGGCTTTAGTGTAACTACATTTTCTCTTAGTGAACTAAGTGAAATTTGAAGTATAATATGGAGATAAATGCGACTTTTTACATCGTGGGTAGTACAACTAGAGCCATTCAAAAACATGTGTGCTCAAATTGCTGACTTTCTTTCTCGTGCTAACACCTGAGGCGATTTTATTTTTAATATGAAAACATATACTTTTCAGGCAAACCTTGTTGGCTAAAACAACCGTGTTGGAAACTCTAAATTTAATTTTACATTGTGAATACAAATGTAAACATAACCTTAGTCCAACTTACAAACGTTTTAAAATATCAGTTTCTATTTACAAGTGGAGAATTCAGGGCACTGTACTTACCGACGACGTTTACACACTTTTAGAAACTGCTCACAGTGACCGAAATTGCGTCAGAGTATTTTTGTTTGGAAAATAACGAAAAGTAGCGAGACGACGTTTTCCTCTACATTCAC
Organism: Teleogryllus oceanicus; assembly: GCA_964035755.1. NCBI lineage: Eukaryota > Metazoa > Arthropoda > Insecta > Orthoptera > Gryllidae > Teleogryllus > Teleogryllus oceanicus. The sequence continues at coordinate 14,529 of CAXIVR010000812.1, forward strand.
ATACGCTTGTCGGCAAGCAATGACCAAGAATGGCGTCTGCGTATACCTGTCTTTTAGAACTCTTAGTAGAACGATAACATTAGTATTAGGGAGGCCGTGACGGCGAGGCCATAGACAAATAATATGTGTATAAGTGCTCTGTGGCGAAGGCCGAGGTGCACCGTAAACCCGTGACCAACCAAATTATGCAACTGTAAGTTCTTTGTGTTCTGCGAGCATAACAAAATTTAATTTTACCATTCAAAAATAAGGTATTCTGCCAATGGCTTCGTTTAGAGCTTTTACTGAACCGATTGTAGTTTTTTTCCTTTAAATGAAACAATGTGACCCTTTAGATGTGTTATCAGATATTGTTTGTGTTGATTCACCAACATTTGCAGTGTAAATTAATTAATTAAATCATTCTTTACGCTTATCAATAGTCAGTTGTTTTCTTCAAAGGTGGCTGTTTCAAAATCGATTATATGAAACGCTAGATGTGAATCCACACTGCTTGATGTTTTGTTTTGATTGTTGAGATTTGTTTACAATTCGTCAAGGTTTTGTTTCAGTGTAATAATTGCATTGTGGCGTTGACAGTTTGCATGCGTTTGCTTTTGTGGTGTATTTTGAGAACATTTGGACAGTGGGTTTCCCCGGGTTGTACTAAAGTAGTGAAGTTGTTCGCAGGTTATGTCAAATTTCCCGAATCGTTGCCCACGCGCCCCAAAGACGCAAAGACGTACATTATCTGGACGCAGAAGAGAAAGTCAGCGTAGGTGTCGTGATAGTGAGGTCATTTCGTTTTCTATTGGTGCGTTGTCTATGAAATGTCAGTTTTGTTCTGCTTTGTACTTCCCATGCAGAGAAATTCTGCAAACGAGTTAACGCTGTATTGTAAATGGGAAAATAAGTTTACCTTCAAGAATATGCCAGAAGTTATCAAATTTGTTTATAGATGATGACACATAAAAACTTTAGAAATAATATCCATCAGTATAATAATGCTTTTTTTTTTGTGTCATTTGGTGTATTATTGGAATATGTGGGCCATATTGCATTGCCACCTGTTCATGAGGGCATACGTGTTCAAAATTTTGGGAAATCACATCACAGAATATCTTCGTGAATTCTACCTGAAGATCAAACAATGCAACATATTGTGAACATTAGTCTGGGCACAGTATTTTACATTTATCTCGATATCACTGTCAAATTTTGAAGGGTTCTCACTAGCATGTTTTGTATTTTATTAAGCGGAAATATTTGAAGAAACATGAATAAATTAATTCAATGTAGACTGAAATGTTTCAAACATGTCAGATGCAATTGCCGTTAAAAGAACATATCTATTTGAATGCCAGGTGTCATGAAAAGCAATGAAACATAAGAATAGGTTGTTTAGTGTGAAATCACGAGATGTATTGTGGTTTTCTTGGCCTTCAGTGAATGGGGCTTATCATCTATTAGATCTTTGTTAGTGAGATGGGTATTAAAAATTGATTCTCGGGTTTTTAAAGGGAGTTATGTTTAAAAATTATACCATGTTCTCCCTTGTTTCTATTAACATTAAATGTTGGCTTGTTGAATGTAAATATACAATTCCTATTATATGTATGTTTTGAGAGAACTGTATGCTTTCTCAGAAATTCATTACATCATTATAGAGGCAACTCTGAGACATGAATGTAATAAGTGTATTGCAAACTTTATACATCACATTTTTCTAAATTTTTTTCAGTCTTATTTCTCAAGAAATAGATGTTCATGAAACAGCCATGCCAAGTTACAGTTGGTGGAGAGAGGAGAGACATTTCCGTGAGAAACTATAGTACTGCCACAAAGGTATGAAAGGGATCATTCTTTCTAATCCTATTATTGATCTATGACTATGACCTATTGACTATCTATGACTTATTATTTTGATAGAATTTGATGAAGCAATTCTGAGAATGCAGTAAATGCTTGAATTTTAGAACAATGGTTCTAAATTCAGTGCCCCAAAGTTGGTGCCACAGCCTCAACTATGGAGGGAGAGTCACAAAAAGTGGGAAAACTGCACAAAGGTTTGAATAGTTATTTATGAATCCCAGTAGATGGTGTTGCCCCAAAGGCAATTTCCAAACCAGGGTTGTAAAGTATGCCTGAGGCAAAATCATCTTGATGCATCAAAACTTTATGGTTCACTAGTTCATTGCTGAATTAAACAAGAAATTGAATAAAATATTTTTATAAGTTTTCTTATGTTTAAGTGAAAAGGCAATTGTAATGCGTCATTTGTCAGTATGATCTCAGATAAACTAAATGTGTACCTAATTACTATTGCATAATCATTGTTGGACTGATTTTTGTGAGAATAAAAAGAATCAGAAAGGCCTGCAAGTATTAATAATAGTTACCGTCTTATTTTAGGTCTGTAAAATGAACTAGTAAACCATAATTTCTTTTATAGTTATCATCAATCTTATGACTACATTGAACTTTGATAAAGCAACTGAGATAGAATGCAATAGAGTGTTTGATATATAACATTGTTTTTTATTTGTATTATTTATTTATTTAATATTATTTTTATTTATTTTATAAATATTTTCCAGAATATCAATTCAGAGGAGCCACTGCCTTAAGTAGGAGGCGGTGACACCAGAAGCAGAGAACTGCCACAAAGGTTTGAAAGAATTATGCAAATTATGACTATTACATACATGACAATTTGATAAAAGCAACTCTGTGATGAGAATCAATAAATGTTTGGTATACAAACTTTTGTAAATCTTTTCAGGGTCGTAAATCAGGACAAAGGTTCCGATGGATGATGATCTTGAAAAACATTCAAGATCTACTTGAAAGGTGTAGAAAGGTTACGTTCAGTCTTTAATAATATAAGAGAAAAATTGTTTCCATCAACATTCATAGATCAATTTGATTTATTACGGGATTTTGAAGCAAAGAAAACACGTTTCTTTCAATAGAAAGGATGAAAGAAAGATGGAAACAAAAAGGAAGGAAAAACAACACCAGCTTCTTCTAATAGAAAAAAATTAAAGATAAAAAGAGCAGATTTTAAAAATTGCGGATGAAATGCATTCAGGAGAAGCGACCAAAGAAAGATGTATGGACAAGGAAAGTGAAAAGAGAAAGAAATGCATGGATGAACAAACGAAAATATTAAAAAGAATTGTGTTTTGCAGGAGAGTTTACTAAAGAAAAATAAAGAATAATTTTTAGAAAAATTTTATTTACTACTTTGTGATTACAATCATTCCTATGAAACCCACAAGTACAGAAGCCTCACATATAGTTTCTTTGGTTCTGCAAAGTCAAGTCACTCTTGCTAGTCATTGGCAACTAAATTTTTAAAATTCTTTTGAGGGGAACTGTGAAATCTTCAACAAGTTGCTGAGGAGGGTCTGCACTTCTCAACAGTTTACAACATTTTACTCACTAAAACCACAAACCCTATGATCCTATAACCTTAGCTAGGCATTCTCAGACTTCAAAGTTATATTTTTCATTTCACTAAATCAAAAATTGTTTGGATAGATCTTGCAACTGTAAGTCCATGGATTTTCAGAAAATTAATGCTCTAGCTCTGGCTCTTCAATTATTTCTTCTATAGGAAATTAATTTTCTTTCCTATGAGGAATTGCTATATTCTGAGCACTGCCAGTGCCACAATACTCCACGTTTGTCTACTCTAGTGAGGTTAGTCTACACCTTTCACAGTTTGCATGTGCTTTTGTGGCTCAGAGTATGCCTGCTCATTTGCATGCCTTAGTTGCACACAGGTGTAAATAAATAAAGAGTGCAGGGATAACCAGAGTCCCCACCAACCTCCTCTAAACTCTTCTGCCTCATACCTCCGATTGGTTCTGAATTCATTGAAAATCCTGGCATCATGAGCCTTTCATGCCATCGGGCCTAATGTCGAAGAATTTCAAATTAGCATTGCAAACGCCACTGAAAATATATTTCAGAATGTAAATTGTACATTTTCAATTACTTTATATTCTTACTGATGATTTTTAAACAAACAATTACAACAGAAATATTTGTACAAAGTACCTGTACATTGAAAGATGTTGCCTTTCCTTTGAAGAATTCTGCCTGCATCTGTTCTCATATTGGAAATACAGATGTGGATCGAGTCAATGCAGCCAATCACATTTCTAAACCCAGTTTATGGATGAGAATAAATGAGGCTTGTTTCCTCAACTGTTCGGGCATGTAAATGGTTTGCCAGCTCTGGCAATGCTAAACCCCCTCCTGCAAATGGGGCCTGATTATTGGCTAATCCATGCAAGTCCCAGTCGTCTTGCATGATGGGTTTTATACATTAAAATGTAGGTTACGTGACCATATATGCAGTATACAGCAATAGCAATCCACCAATACGTTACCATAATTCGCCCTCAACACGAGTGCTGTAAGTATTTGAATTTTTACCATCTGGCCACTTTCAAAAGAAAACTCTCGATTATATCAGGCTCCGTCGCTCCTTCCTTGGAAATTGGTATTTTCCTCCGCGTACGTTTCTCAAAGGATTCCGTCTGAGCGATAGATTTTCCCTTCCTCGGAGGGCCCTTTCATCAAACATTCAATTAAACTTGCAATGTAAATTTTTTTTTTACGTCACTCACAGCTGATTCACAACAACAAACTGCGGGACCAGCCCCGGAACGACCAGTGAATCGAAAATTTGGGATATAACTTTGAACATTCGATTTGGGGAAGTCGAAAAGGGAATTTTAGACGTTCCAATCGTTGTTTGGGGAGTAATGCCGGCTAATTACTCTTCAACTCCGCGATTATTAGTGAAAATTACTCTTCCTTTACTCCCTTACACTGAAGTAAGTTACTTCGAAGTAAATATGTTACCCCTGACTTAAACCAGACCTTCATTAGAAAGGAAGTTTTAACATGCTAGATGTTGGGTAGAAAAAGGGGTTTTTGGAATAAAATACAAGATACGAATCATTGCTTTTAAATTGCAGGCTAAGGAACTTTTACAACAAATGAATAATGGCCAATTGAATTAATTTAATGAAGAAACACTTTGCCTTTCTAAACTTTTAGGCATTTAGATTGCAGGAAATAAGAGAGTAAATAGTATCTTAAATATTATAAACATATAAACAATATTAAAATATGATCAAAACATAAAGTATGATAAGTATAAAATAAACTGTCAAAATTTTACATTAACCTGGATTAGCAGGAACTGACAGTTTTTTTCCTTTTTATTAACATTTGTTTTGATAATGCCGGGGAAGGGAAATTTGGGTTTTAAAAAAAAAAGTTGAGCCAAACAGAAAGTATCAACGATGAACTAATCATATTTAAGAAATTGATGATGAAGTTTACATCAGCTGCAAAGGAAATTTTGGGTAGAACATAGTGTACACTTCACTACAAAGCCAAGAAAATTTTCCCCTTTAAAGGGAAATATCAGTCCCAAAACAAAATTGTTTTGAGAAATATTACATCAGAACCAATGTTATGTTATCAATATTTAGGATGTCATTAGACACAATAGTGGTAAGACATAGAAAGATGGTTGTATATTCAATATATTCATAGTTAATATTAGTATTTTGGGAAGCCTGAAAAAAGGGAAGACAGTTATTGAAGTATTACAAGAGGATAGGTACTACAAACTAAGGATGAATGAGATTGTGGAAATGCAATTCTAAAGATTAAAGAATCAAGTTTGCAGACACATTAGATCCCGGATATCATTAAATAACTGGATATTTTACTAAGTGGAATAACTCAGAACTAAATTCCAAAACGTTATTACCATGATTGTGAAACCTTGCTCTACTTTTCCTTCACAGGAAAGGGAAAAAAACAAAAAAAAAAAAATCTTTGACTTCCACAAAATAAGAGTATGTGTTTAATGAGCATTGTATAGGAAAAAGAAGTAATTTTCCCACAATAAAATGTATTTACACTAAATTTTTGCAGTAACCATTAGTGTATGGATTTTGTACTTCATTTATTTGGCAAGTTTTTAACTCAGATTAGAGCGACTTAACTCTTATGCCCAATCCTGGCTATTGCAAGGCAGTTGTCTTAGTTTGTGTCGCATTTCTGTGTTCAAGTGCAGTACATGAACATAAGCTAAAGTGGTTTCATCAGTGCCTTTCATGCTATTCTACTTTGAACTCCTGATGAGTTTTGGTCTTACACAGAATTTTATTTGAAGAATTGAACTGTTGTATAAAGATTCAATCCTTTTTAGGCAAATGAAAAGCTCAACTTGACACTTGGCTGTTTGAATCTATAGAAGAATCATCATTACTCAGCTTTCCCCCCAGTTACTATTTTCTCAAAACCTTTCTTTAACCTAACAATAGTGTCTTAGCATACCATGTTCAAAATGTTTCTTTTAGTTGATAATGGAAAATTAAAATGTTACATTATTTTACAGTTAAGTAGTTTCTTAAAGCTCAATTCTAAAGATGCAAGAAAATATAGGCCGAATGAAGAATAATGTGGGAAGACCTAAACAATAATGGCTGGAATCAATTAAAAACTGCAGAAAATAAATACAACCATTGCATTATACAAACCAACCAGGAGCACAATTGTCATTCATAGAAATTGGTACTTCACTTCTAATAACAATGAAGAAGTAATAGTGGTAGTGATAATAATAATAATAATAATTTAAAAATAATGAAGCAATGTAAAGTGTCTATTTTCTTTCCCGTGACCCAAACTCAAGAACCATTAGACATAATTAATGGGTCAAGAATCCTCGATATTATTGTGTGTGTGTGTGTATTACCACTACTAACTCATTACAATCCCAATTCAGGACAAGGACCTCCTGGCTCCCAGGAAGGACTGCGTGTGCAGCATGGTTAGTTCATGACAATAATTTTTTCATATGATATTGTTCCATACTAGGTTGACTAAATAATTACTTAAATACAAATTAACAACAAAATATATTAAAAAGTAAAAACAATTACTGATAACTAGATTGCTAAAATAAGAAATTTCAAATAGTTAAATTACTAAAATTAAAAAATCATTGGTTAGAATACAAACAAAACAAAATTACTGAAATTTTGTGGCATTATCAAACTTTTCATGATCTAACTAAAACTTTTCTAAATTCTATTTTCTACTAAATAATAATAATAATAATAATAATAATATATAATTTTGGTATTTAATAATATTTTCCAATTACAAGTAACATATTCAGTAGTATAATTGACAAAACATTGCAATCGTCCGTCTAAACACAGAAGCTTTCAAATGAAAACCAGAATATAATAGAGTTATTTTCTTTGTTATAGTTACACATGCATGTTACAAGCATTGATATTTTGGATGGTACGAAACATTTCATCTTCCTTGTATGAAATTAATTGTAAAACTTGTGGTACTGCTCATTCATTCTGAACATGCGAAACCACTCTTTCTACATTTTTGCTCCTTTTGTTTAGATGACATATCTATCTATACAAAGTTAATATTTTACATCACCTCAATAAAGTAAATTCAAAATAAGATGAATACACAGCACATGAAGTAACGTAACCTATAATATTATTTAAAGAGCCGACACTGGATTACTAGTTTTCCCTGACAGAAGGACTCTACGAAACACATTTGTTTACTAGCACAACTACAAATTACAAAAAATGCCTCAGGAATCACGCCCAAACGCACACGCACGCACACACACACACACACACACACACACACATACATGACATACGTTTATATACTGCGATTCTAATTCTTTACGTTTTACTCGCTCATTTAAAACTAGAATTCCATCGTTTTTAATTTAATGAATGAAATGCAATGAATGTCCCAAATGTATAATACTGATAATTACGCAAATAATCGATGTATTTATGTACAGTACATATCTACGTTAGTTCTGACATTTTCTACTACAGGGCAGAGCACGCCTGAGAATAGAAAGTCTTGGTAGTCAGCTGGTCTGCTGCTGGTGGTTTGTTTGGTTGCTTCTAAATCGATCAGAGCATTGAATTCTTATAGTAGGCTAAGTAACGTCAGTGCCGTGTTAAAGTGCCCAGATGCCTATCTCTTACAGTACTCGTTGATTCTGCTGGGGGAAAGGGGATAATATGATTGTTTGTTCAGGCGTATATCATGTAAGTAAATAAATTTCATTAAAACCATTTTAAACAGTTCATTGAAACAGATTTAACCTTACTAACTGTAAGGTTACACGCAAATTGTACATAATTCATAGTGTCTCTAACACATTTTTGTGTTGATATATCAGTCACATCGAAATTAATTAGTGAACTTCGGACATAATAAATCAACTTTGTAACCTAATTAGTGCCAGTATATCTGAATGGAAGTATTCGTGATGTTGACATCATGTAGCGTTAAAGCGTGCCCAATTTTGGAAATCAATTACTTCTTTTATATTTAATACTTCTCTGCAGCTACTTTACATAATGCTGCAGTGAAAAGTCAGTTATTTCGTGTGCGGTAAAGTGCGGTAAAGAAAACCACAACAACAACAACAACACATTTCGTAGGTCCCTGACACTGGAAGGTGGAGTGATTGATGCTCGATTATTTTGTGTTTCGGGCGCGTCAACTGCTGTGATCATTAGTCCCATACGTGTAGTGCATGTTTTATCACGGATGTGCCGATCTTCCCCGCTGGATGGTGAGTTCTGGCGCCAGCCTACACCTCATCTGGCGGGTTCCCCATCAAATAACGCCACCAGGGGGTCACCGTCCCAACCGGGACAAGCTCTAGCTCTGATCCCTGACTTTTTGAGAATGTATGTGTGTAAGTGTAAATGGGATGAGAATAAGACAAGAGGAAGGAAAGATTTCTCGCGGTGGCCGTTTGTTTGGATTACTGCTCCAGCATTCTGTTGATGATCGGAAAAATCACGGAAAACTACAATCAGAAGCTGACAAATAGAATTATCCTACAGACAGCGACTGAACTCGGCATAGCTATATGTAGCTGTGTCGAAAATCCTACTGACGTTGGGACTCGAACCCGACCTCTCGGATAGAGGAACTGCAGTGACACCAGTTGGTTGCGCTGAGTCACCTCAGCTGGTGAACGGTGGATTTTCTTGCTCCTGTATGCAGCTTACTTTCTCGAATAAAAGTCTGTCGGATACCATAGGGGTGACAGGACCACGTCGGGGCCCGTGCTGGCCCCAGAGTCAAAACAAATTGTAAGTCTTTTATCAAAACTGTGATACAATCATAGAAGAAATGAATTAATCGCCGTTTTTTACTTTCTCGCTCTTACTTCGTAAAAGACAAAGTTACGTAATCTAGCGCCGAAAAACTGCAAATTTTTGGCGAAAATTTCTTATTCAGGCCCTCGTAAAGTGAATAAATTATGTTGCTGTATGTGCAAATTACACGTGGTGTAGCAGAATCCATGTTTTGTGACTCCGTGATATCAAAAAAAATCTATTAACGGCAAAACGTGTCCGCCCGTCTCAGGTCAACGCTCGCGCCTAAACCGTTCAACCGTTTTTCTCAAAGTGATATTCCTGATCTATCTGTACGAACTCGCGGCTTCGGAGTTAAACCAGATACTTTAGGATACTTCTCATGAACCTTAAAATATTTTAAAAATTTTCTCAAAATTGGCTCCTAATTTTTATTAAACTTGTCATAAAGTGTAAAGGCGCTTAAGAGCAATTTAAGTGAAAGGAACAGGAGGTCTCGTGTTCTTTAAACCCAGATTTTGAAACTCAAAAAGTGCAATTTTTTGGCGTCTTCCTTCCACTATAATATTAAAAATTTGTTCCCTCGACGAAATCTGTTTTAAAGATATCTTGAAATAAGGACATATTTAAATTTTTTCGAAAACAGAGCGTATTTTTCGTATAATTTTGCATGCAATAGACAATTTAAAATGTTGTTAACAATGTTTTTTCTCAAAACTCGCCAAATGTTTTCTATAACTTTTCTTCTCGTATCAACGGACGTAAAAAAAATATGGTGCATGTCCGTTGTTTCGAACTCTCCGTATTTTTGAAAATTGCAAAAACAGAAAATTTCAAAACTACAAAATTTATGATAGCGATTTTTGCCTTAAACAGTATATTTTAAAGATAAACATTATGTACAATTTTTTGAAAAAGTAGTTTTTGCGTGACTTGTTCTTGAAATTTATGCAATTTTAAAGAAGTTTTTAAATGCTCAAAATTTTCTTTAAATTTTTCCACAGATGGAAGAAGGACGCTTAAAAGTGCATGGGTCTCATTTTTTTTGAACTCTCTGAATTAATGAAATTGCAAATTTACAAAAATTGCAGAAAGTATGTGCTGGTGAGTACCACTTGTTTTTATAACGGACACAATGCAAGACGTTTCAAAGTTGACAAATAGTGAAATTCGAGAAAAATCAGAAAAATGAATCAGCAAACCGATTACAATAAAATTAATGAATCTTTTATAGAATTGACAAAAATAGAAGATTAATCAGCACGGACAGGGGTTACATTTTGATATTGTTGAGAGCATAATTTACCTAAAAAACTGAGGCATTAATTTATCTAAATGTAAAGTCAAGGAGGTAATGGGGCAGCAGGTATAGTGGAATTTGCAAGGTGTTCAGAAAAGCAAATGGATGAAGTTGACAATGCATTTTTGTGCCTATGCTGCTCATTTTAAATCATATGCTTAATGATACCGCGAATGGAATGTTAAGTTCGGACATTTTCTGTTGCGAGAAATTATGTTTTCTTTTGTCATAGCATTAATCAGTGGAACATAAATTATCAAACATGATGGATTCAGTTAAAAACGAAATAATCTTACATTAAAACGACTTTTACGTCATCTTTGGACGATATTTGGAATAATCTTACATTAAACGACTTTTACAATCGTCATCTCGGAACGATTCATTAATAGATGTCATATTTTAATATTTTGCAAGCTTTAAAAAGTTTCATTTCTAATAAAATGCCTGAAACAGAAAGAAGCTCGTAACTTGAAAAAAATGGAAAATTTTAATTTTTCCATATAGTACTGCATTCAAAAAAACTAACATCAGTCAACACTGTTTTCGAAATACATTCAAAACCCTGATTTGGATTTGCAAGCGACATAAATTTACGATGGAGCTTAGAAGAATTGAAGATTGCTCAGATTACTATGATGATGAGAAATGATGCAATAGAATCATCAGTCTGGAAAGTAAGTGCAATTTTACTATAAACGAATGAAAACTAAGACATTTTTGGGGAACTTTGCTAGGGCCCACAACTCACTGATGGCCAGAAACTTACAAACTTAATATTTACTGTGGATCCGTAGATATTGCCATTAACCAGTCAGACAACGATTTTTGGATTGAAAAATACAGCGCCACTTTTAAATGGATTCAGCCATGAGGTTTTGATAGCTCTTGCGGACGATGAAATTTTACAAAGAACCCAAACTTTAATCAAAACACCCTGCAGCTGTTACGGAAAACTTGTCTCAGCCCCATTGTTTAAAAGTCACATAAGCCACAAAAGTAAGATGTGTTAAGATCTTGCAAATGTATTAACAACTCAACATTGCTCATTATTAACAAGTTTTCCCAATGTATGTACAGTATATACATTATCTTTGCTTTCATGCTCGTCAGAGCCGAAGAACGTTTTTAAAATTAAAACAAACGTTACATATTTACGATGTACAATGACACAAGACTATCTGAATAATTTAAATATTTTTATTAATTGGCACGGAAAACGATCTGGTTGAAGAATGATATTTCTACTGTTACTGATTTTGTAAGCGCGAAGAAAGGATCAAAATTTTAATTTTAACTATATCATGAAATTACAAAATTATAATTTTCAAATGATGTAACGAAATTAAAAAAATGATAATTTGTTAATAGTTTATTGTAGTAAATATTTTCCTCCTAAAATTCAGTTTATGATGACAAAATTGAATGAATGCCATGTCTTTAGGTAGAGGGGCCGTGGTGTCCGTCAAGGCCCTTCAGTCGAAACCATGTTGCCAGCCCGGATAGCTGCGATCGTTAAGGCTGCCTCGGCTCGAAGGGTCCTCAGGTTCGAATCCTGCCTCGAGTACGGATGTTTGTGTGTTACGTGTCGGTTCCCAGTACAGTTATAGCAATGTAAACAAAGTGGTCAGTACATGACCTAAATACTAAAGAAATCACGATATGTAAGCATAGGTACCAAATGGTGGCAAATTGTACCAAGACCGATATTTCAAGACATTTCGATGTCTTTGAAATATCGATTTTAAATATAAAACGGATGATTTTCCATCCTGTTTCCATTTAATTACAGTACTTAATTTTTGTTTGGTTACTTGTAAGTAATATGTTAATAATAATGTTTATCAGATGTTTTGAAGGAAATAAATGAAGTCATCGTGTTTTGCTATTTTCACTTTATTCATAAATCATCGAAGTAAATATGTGATACATAGGCCAATACTAATGTAATAACAAAACATTTTCCTAATACCCTGTCTAGTCGAATCAACGATGTATTCATTTCCTATCAGTTAATGTAAAAACGTTGACTTTTAGTACATACTTTACATATATTGCCGAAAGTACACATATTTCATATTTTACCAAAACATTTTTATATATTACTGAACTTTTCCATTTTCCTGCAATTTTTAAATTTAATTAATTTTCCTGTACATTTTTTATATGGAATCACCCAGACAAATCGTTCAGCATTGTCAATCAACATACCTCTCTAAAATGTTGCTATTGCATCGCGTTGAAATAAGCCTATCCATAAATACCGATGGTATTGCAAATAAAATGCATTCAATAGCTTCTGGTGAGTTAGTTTTCAGCGCGAGTATCACAAAGAACAGAAGGAGTTAAGTTTGTGTAAACGATACTTTGCGTCCATTACATCTTCAGGGATCTCCGTTGACCTTGATACCCTTAGGAGGTGCGTTGACATTTTCTTTCCCCGATTGTTCGCGCAGACCTCCGCCGTTTGTAAATTTGGGCCGAAAATCTGAAGTAAAATCACGATGTGTCACTGAAGCTTTTAGGATTTAACCTTTTGGGCAGTGGTAACGCTGGTGAGATTTTGGCACAGGCAAGTACTTTTGAGAACAGTCTAACAATAACGCTGGGTAAAACATTTTAAGTGGAATTTAAACGATCTGCGTCAATAATTGGTTAAATTTGAACCAGCATTCGTTTTATTCCTAATCCGTGATAAACATTGAACAATGACATTGTGGATTCAGTTTATATTTTAGTTCACCTTGTTCTACATTTTGCTTAAAATTGCCGAAAGACAAAACCCTCTCCTGTAACTGAGTCATCTTGAGCGTGTATCTACGTCTTGTCTTCAAACAGGAATTTCGAAGATAAATGTCGAACTCCAGAACAGTTCTTATTCACGGATTGTCATATTCGACAAAATCCTAAAGCCTCAGAAATTTCACTTTTGAATTGATTTGTGTTTGGAAACAATGGATTCCATTTACTGAAATTGGCGTTGGTCCTATCGACGTTGGTCTAGTTGACGAAACAACTGATGTGCAAGAAATCATATTGGGATGTTATAATAGATTTAATGAACGATTAAAAGTGTAAGTTTATTTTGTTAACTTGTGAAATGCAATGCAACCATCAAACTATCGCAAAACTGTTTCGATACAATGGATTTTGTGGCCCGATGGAGTTAAACATAGTAATGTAGTCCTTCGGTATCAGTGCAGCGCCGTTCGCGTGCAAGGCAGCAGTAGCCATGCGAGTGTTGTATCAAAGTGTACTTCTAACTTCGTGTTGTGAATGCGTTATGTTACAGAACTGATTAGATCTCAGTTTGATAAAGTTGATGCATTGATTACAATTACGAATACATAACGAGGATTAACGAGATGGAGCACCTGGACTGATGTTATGAGCGACAATACTCAAAATTTTGATTTTCTAATACAAGTTATACATTAATTTTATTCTGGAGCTGCAGCATCCCCAGACATATCAAAGCAATTGCTTGATATTGAAAGCTGAAAATTGTGTTGCCCCTTTTTTCAGTAAACACTAATTAAATCTTTGAAACGCCTTCTCGAGACTCTCTGACGACCTTGAAATTGCCCAGTTAGCAGTCGCTTCTTTAAAAACTGTTCATTTATCATTTCAATATCATCATCATCATCATCATCATCATCATATTCATTATCAATAGGGATATACCTCGTGAAGAAAAGGTTCTGGAGAAAACCCGGATTCAAACAATTTGTACTATAATTCCTTCCACTGGATACTGACTAATCGCCAGACGATCTGTAAGTTTAAATACGCACTAGTGACATTGTGCGATGTGGAACGCTCTTTTAGTCAGTGCAATGCCGTCTTAAAGATAAAGAAAATTTTCATTGCTGAAAATTTGAAACCAATATTGGAGATCGTTGTAAATAATAAAACTATGAGGAGTAAAATGTTTAATTTTGGTCTTTACTTATGAAACTTATGAAACAGAACAATATATACTAAGATAAACGTATTTTAATTAAAAAAAATTGATATTATGATAATTAATGTTACATATTTCTTACTTGTTAAAACTTGTTAAAAAATATTTATGTATATTATAATACATATATATGTACATATTTTCCCAATTTTTGTACATAATTATCCCGGCCCTTGTGATACGTAAATATTAGTTATAAGTATTTTGTACCTTAAATCACTCTGTGAGCTTAGTTTTCTAATCAATATTCTGTATAAACGAGGTTCAAAATGCGGTTTAGGATATTAACTGAACAAAATCATCGAAAAGATAACATAAACATAAAAGTGCGAAACAGTAAACCGTTGAAACAAACATTCTGATGCTTCTTAAATATGTTTTCAAGTTACTGTATACTGATTATTAACACTTTAACTGCGATTTGTACCAATATGATACACATTTTACCTTTCACTACAGACCACGTGTATAATATTGATACATATCAGTAAGTTCCTCAAGGCCACTGTCTGTATTTTTCTACCAGTCAGATATATTTTGCGTATAGATGTTTCTAAAAATATATTTCCGGAATATATACCGAAACTATAGATCATATTATTGAATTTTGATTTACAATGCGGGTATCATTATGATACACCTCTGGTAATTGATGGCCTTTGGTATTGATTTACCAGGATGTGAGCATTTGAAATTTCTGATTCAATAAATCACTCAATACATGACTTTATACCGCCTATTTATTGTTGCAGTCTCATTTGTCAGAGAAGGTAATGTGGCTAAGTAGTAATTCAAAATAATTCCGTGATATTCATTTACTATTTTTGATCTCGTGCAAAAGACTTTGTGACCAATAATTCTCAAATATAGGTGTTTCGTCAGTTCTATCCATCTATCCATAAAAGAATACCCAGGAATTTACGTATTTCTTTATTAGTATCATTACAATGGGGCAATCTTGAGTGTTTAACAAGTTTCTTTTAGAATGTTTAACAACTGATTGCCCTGTATAGCTGCGTGTTGCTACGTTAATGAGATCTACTGTGGTGTCATCTACATTGCCATTATATATTAATATTCAAAATTTCAAAATTTAAGTAGTATATGACTTAGTTTAGGGATCACAGAATTTTGAAAATGTGCACACAATTCACTTTTCCCCATAGCACGTCATACGCAGTTTTAACTTTTTTGACGTAAAATAAATAAATAAATAAAAATAAGATATTAAAACAATTTCTGTTTGGTTATTTGTAATTGTTGACACACTGGCTCTATGATCCACCATTTGCAGTGTAGGAAATTAATTTAGATCCAAATGCCAAGTTTCCTGGCTTGTTGAAGGAATATCAAAGTCACTGGCACATTGTTCGTTTTATGTACCCTCTCCTCATGAAAATGTCGGGCAAAATTCTATCTTCCAAACCGCATCGTCAAACTTGGACACCCGCGGCCAGGGGGAGGGCACGGGGAGGAACGCGTTGACCAATCGCTAACAAGTAGAACCACAGTTGTCTCTGATTGGTGCAACATCCCAAAGGGGTGGAACGGACGCTGTCTCAGGGGGAGGTGCGTCAAGCTGGAACAGCCAAGTCAGCACCGACACGAAACATGTCAAATCATTTATTGCTAATTAATTGCCAATTAATTGCCACATTTTGAATTAATTGCCACGTATTTTCGTGGAGAAAAGGGGTGTGCTGGCTTGACGTCAAGCAGCACACACATCAGTTAAATTCGAGCCAGAGCTCAGCGGAAACCATCAATCATTTATTGCTAATTAATTGCCAATTAATTGCCACATTTGAGATTAATTCGCACGTATTTTCAGTCTCAAATAATCAAAGTAACTGTCAAGGGTATGACGCACCCGCAACATAATCCATGCTACCTTGACGTCAAGCCAGCAGTTAAATTCAGGCAGAGCTCAACGAAACCATCTAATTATTTATTAATAATTATGCCAATTAATTGCCACAATTTGGAATTAATTCGCACGAATTTTCAGTCTAAAATAATCAAAGCCAATGTCAGCAGCATGCCCAACCCGCAACATAATAAGAAAATTGTAATATAGAAAACAAACGAGCACAATCCATAAAATTAGTAGACAGTTTCAAGGCATATCGAAGAATTGTATTACTCTATGCATGATTTATACCCCTCCCTTTTATGAGATAATAACTGCGTAGTTATGCACCACCTACAGCATTCAAATAGATAATGCAAAGTACCAATACGCACGATATATCTAAAATCTATTAAATAATTAAATACACATTTCAATACTAGTTTACTATACTAAAGATAAATTAATAAATGTTGCGTGTATTATATAAACATTACTGAAAATGCGTCAGATTTATCGAACCTAGCAGCTATTCAAATTCAAAAATACAGAAACCAGCGAGCCAATCATCAAATTAGGAACATAGTAAATAGATGTTTAGAAGTATTTTCTACTGATACACGATTTAATTGCTCTTGTCATTTATTAACTAATATTTTTTAAAACTCGTTGTTATTAAACTTAATCGACTTTCGACAGGAAATGCGACAGTACCAGCGAGCACTAATATCTAACATCTATTTAATAATTAAATCCACGTTCAATAATAGTATATTACCTGAAGATAAGTGATAAATCTTGCCGTGAATTATAGAGACATTATTTAAATTGCATCAGAGTTAACGAACTAAGCCAGATATTAAATTCAAAAATACAGAAGAACAGGAGCACAATCCATAATTTTAGGAACATAGTTAGTGGATGTTTAGAACTATCTTTTTATATACACGATTTAATTGCTCTTGTCATTTATTAATTTACATTTTAAAACTTCGTTGTTGAACCTCATCGACAATAAAATAGGAAATTAGAGTACCTGAGCACTAATATGTAAAATCTATTTAAAATTTGAATGCACGTTCAATACACGAAAGTTAAATTGATAAATGTTGCCGTGAATTATATAAACATTTTGAAACTGCATGGGAGTTATCGAACAAAGCCAGATTGAAATTCGAAATACAGAGAACCAACGAGCACAATCTCATAAATTAGGAGCATAGTTAATAGATACATGGCACTAATTTCTTTTATTATACAATTTAATTGCTCGTGTCATTTATTAAATATAATTTTTAAACTTTGTTGTTATGAAACCTCATCGACTTTCGAACAGGAAATGGGAGAACCAACGAGCACTAATATATAAATCTTAAAATTTCAATCACGTTCAATACTAGCATATTACACTAAAGATAAATTGATAAATGTTGCCGTAAATATATAAACATTTTAAAACTGCATGGAAGTATCTAACCAAGCCAGATATTCAAATTCAAAATACAGAGAACCAGCGAACATAATCACATAAAATAGGAACATAATTAATAGATATTTAGAATTAATTTTACTCTATCGATTTAATTGCTCCTGTCATTTAATTAATAACATTCTTTAAAATTTTCATTGTTATAACCACTCGAACATTAGAACAATATGCAGAGTTCGAACGTGCGAATATCTAAAACCTATTTATTTAAATACACATTCAATACTAGTATATTGCACTTCAGATAAATTAAAAAATAATGCTATGAATTATATAAACATTATTGAAACTCATCAGAGTTATCGAACTGAGCCGGATATTCAAATTCAAAATACAGAAAACCACGAGCACAATCACATAAAATTAGGAACATAGTTAACAATATATTGCACTAATTTATTATTATATACGTTTAATTGCTCTTGTCGTTTATTAAATAATAATTTTTAAAACATCGTTGTTATAAAATATTGTTGAGTTTCCAACTGGATTTCGATTGTACCAACGAGCACTAATGCCTAAAAATTTATTAATTAATTGAAAACACATTTAATTCTACTTAATTACACTAAGATAAATTGACAAATGTTGCCGTGAATTATATGAACATTATTGAATTGCATGACAGTTGTCGAACAAGCCAGATATTAAATTCAGAAATACAGAGAACCAACGGCACAATCACATAAAATTACATAGTTAAGCGATGTTTGGACTAATTTTCATACTATACACGATTTAATTGCTCTTGTCTTTTATTACATAATAATTTTTAAAACATCGTTTTATAAAACCTTGTTGACTTTCCAACTGAAATTGCGATAGTACCAACGAGCACCAATATCTTAAATTTATTTCTAATTGAATGCAATTTAATAGTATTAATTACACTCAAGATAAATTGATAAATGTAACCGTGAATTATATGAACATTATTGAAACTCATGGCAGTTGTCAGACAAGCCACTATTCAAATTCGAAAATAAGAACCAACGAGCACAATCACATAAAATTAGTAACATAGTTAACGGATGTTTATAATTACTTTTTACTCTATACATGATTTAATTGCTCTCGTCATTTATTAAATAATAATTTTTAAAACTTCGTTGTTATGAAAATTCGAAGTATTCTAACAGGAAAGCGAAGTACCAACGTGCACTAATATGTAAATCTATTTAAAATTTCAATGCACGTTTAATACTAACATATTACACTAAAGATAAATTGATAAATGTGTCCGTGAATTATAGAAACATTTTGAAACCATGGAAGTTATCTAACGCCAGATATTCAAATTCAAATGCAGAGAACCACGAGCACAATCACATAAAATAGGAACATAGTTAATAGATATCTAGAACTAATTTTTACTCTATACACGATTTAATTGCTCCTGTCATTTAATTAATAATATTTTTAAATTTCGTTGTTATAACCTCTGAACACATTCAGACAAGATATGCGAGAGTTCCACGGAACACGAATATCTAAAACCTATTTAATAATTGAATACACAATAATTAAATTAGTGCACGTTAGTACTCTCGCATTTCCTGTTAGAATATCTTCGAGTTTTCATAACAACGAAGTTTTAAAAATTATTTTAATAAATGACGAGTGCAATTAAATCGATATAGTAAATAATTAATTATAATCATCCGTTAACTTGCTACAATTATGTGATTGTGCTCTTATTCTCTGTATTTCAATTTAATATCGCTCGGTTGATAACTCGATGCGTTTCAATAATGTTTATATAATTCAGCAATATTTACAATTTATCTTAAGTGTAATACTAGTATTGAATGTGTATTTAAATATTAAATAGGTTTTAGATATTCGTGCTTGTTCGACTCTCGCATGCCTTGTTCGAATGTGTTCGAATGGTTTATAACATCGAAAATTTAAAAGTATTATTAATTAATGACAGAACAATTAAATCGTGTATAAAAAAATTAATTCTAAATATCTATTAACTATGTTCTATTTTATGTGATTGTGCTCTGTTCTCTGTATTTCGAATTTGAATATCTGCTTAGATAACTCATGCAGTTTCAAATGTTTATATATTTCGGCACATTATCAATTTATCTTTAGTAATATGCTAGTATTGATTGTGCATTGAAATTTTAAATGAGATTTGTATTAGTGCGTTGGTACTCTCGCATTTCCAGTTGGAAGTCAGCAGAATTTATAACGACAAAGGTTTAATAAATTATTATGTAATAAACTGACAACAATTAAATAGTGTATAGAATAAAGTAGTTCTAAACATCCGTTATGATGTTTGTAATTTTATGTGATTGTCTCGTTGGTTCTCTGTATTTTCGAATTTCAATATCTGGCTTTGTTCGATACTCATCAGTTTCAAAATGTTATATAATTCACCTTTATCAATTTAACTTTCGTGTATTGAACTGCATTCAAATTTTAAATAGATTTTACATATTAGTGCTCAGTAGTACTCTCATATTTCCTATTTTGTTGATGAGGTTTCATAACACGAGAGTTTTAAAAATGTAAATTTAATAAATGACAAGAGCAATTAAATCGTGTATATAAAAGATAGTTCTAAACATCCACTAACTATGTTCCTAAAATTATGTGATTGTGCTCCTGGTTCTCTGATTTTGAATTTTAATATCTGGCTTAGTTCGTTAACTCTGATGCAGATTTAAATAATGTCTCTATAATTCAGTGGTATTTATCAATTTATCTTCAGTGTAATATACTATTATTGAACTGGATTTAATTATTAAATAGATGTTGAGATATTAGTGCTCGTTGGTACTTGATTTCCATGTTCGAAAGTCGATTAAGTTTAATAACAGCGAAGTTTAAAAATATTAGTTAATAAATGCAACAATTAAATCGTGTATTCAGTAAAAATACTTCTAAACATCTATTTACTATGTTCTAATTTGTGATGTGTGTGCTGGTTCTCTGTATTTTGAATTTGAATACTGCAGGTTCGATAAATCTGACGCATTTTCAGCAATGTTTATATAATACACGCAACATTTATTAATTTATCTTTAGTATAGTAAACTAGTATTGAATGTGTATTTAATTTTAATAGATTTTAGATATATCGTGCGCTGGTACTCTTGCATTATCTATTTGAATACCGTAGGTGGTAGCATAACTACGCAGTTATTATCTCATAAAAGGGAGGAGTAATTAAATCATGCATAGAAGTAATACAATTCTTCATATGCCTTGAAACTGTCTCACTAATTTTATGTGATTGTGCTCGTTTTTTTCTCTATATTACAATTTTCTTATTATGTTGCAGGTTGGTCATGCCTGCTGACATTGGCTTTGATTATTTTAGACTGAAAATTCGTGCAATTAATTCCAAATTGTGGCAATTAATTGGCAATTAATTATTAATAAATAATTAGATGGTTTCCAGTTGAGCTCTGGCTCGAATTTAACTGCTGGCTTGACGTCAAGGTAGCATGGATTATGTTGCAGGTTGCGTCATACCCTATGACAGTTATTTTGATTATTTGAGACTGAAAATACGTGCGAATTAATTCAAATTGTGGCAGTTAATTGGCAATTAATTAGCAATAAATGTTTGGATGGTTTCCGTTGAGCTCTGGCTCGAATTTAACTGATGTGTGCTGCGACGTCAAACACTACTCTCCACGAAATACTGGCAATTAATTAAAAAATGGTGGAAATTTAAATTGGGAATAAATGATTTGCATGTTTCGTGCCCGGTTTGCTGACTTGTTTTTCCCAGCGACGCACCTGGGAGAAGGCTAGTTCGTTTAGTACGAGGCGAAAATATCTCATTTCCCTGCTGAAGGAGAATTTGAATGCGCGTACGCCCGACGAAAAAATTTTCTCAGCGAGTTTCCGTCCTGATTTATTGTCAATAGACCAGTAAATATTTAGCATTTTACAACAATTTTTTAAATTTTAAATCGATTTTAACCCCAGTCACACTGCAATTTTGAGATGATAATTTCAGGCACAATTTACGGACCTTTCCCAGCCTTCAAAGCATATTTCAAATTTGTTTATAATATTAACAAATTGTTAAATAATTTGCGTTTTTTCGGCTATGGGACATAAAGGATCTCTCTCCTTCAGATTTGCAAAAGTTGAAATTGTTTATACATTTGCAAATGTTGCAGAAAAATTATTTTGCATCTGAATGGCGTTTAAACGCGATACAAAATCCTGGAATCGATCGCTGCTATCATTTTCGTTCTCGAGATATATGTAATTGTTTATGAAATTAATATCTTAGAATGCCCCATTAGTTTCCTCTACACAAGCATACTGAAAAATAGTTCTTCAATGTCGCCTTTGACCTGCTACGCTTAAAACACTTAGTTTATAAACAAATTCTGAATCATTTAATTACCTAAATCCTCTTTTTATGCCGAGTATGAACTAACTTTTATTCTGTGTTTATATTATTTTTAATTGCTACATTTTGCAAGTCGATATATTTATCAAATAGAAGAACTGATTATAAACAAATTATTTTCGAAGGTGCATTACGTCGAAACGATAGTTTTCTTGTCTATCAAAGGATTTGAGCAACCGAATAGCTGTATTATTAATTTTTTTAGAAGGCTCCCGTTTTAAAGAGAGGGGTTGAAACTATATGTTTTCCCCCTGTTTAATATACCATTAAAAATAGAAACATTCAAAAAGGGTTTTATTTAAACTGTATTGGATTGGATAAATGGAATTTAAAGTTCCTAATAGAAATATTTATTTTGTTGTTGAAAGATCACAGTTACATCACAAAATGCTACTTTATTTACCAAGTAAGGGAAATTTTTAAATGAACGTATATAAACTTAAGTTAATATTTCAATTCAATTTATCATTCAGTAATTCAGGATCATCTTTCTAAAACTATTAATTTTGATTGATTTTGTAATATTCAAATCAATTTCATTGCCCCGCATTGTTGATACATATTTTAAACAACATTAATAATTATATTTAAAACATTTTTAGATTGGGGAACATTTCAAAGAAATTTCATGAATTTCTAAAAGTTAAAGAAATAAATCTTCTCTATTCCAATTATTGTAGCGTCTTAAATATAACAAGACACGTACTTGGTAAAGGGGTTGTTACAACTAAAGAAAACAAAAAAATGTTATAACAATTCAAAGAGATTTGCCCTTTTTTACAGTTTAGTAAATATCAATGCCGTAAATTCTCCCGTGAAAAAACATAGAACGAAATTGGTGGTCAGTAATTACCCCGACTACTTTCGGGATCGTCAGGTTCGAAAATGGTTTTTGCCCTTTA
>CAXIVR010000813.1:0-16881 GCA_964035755.1 Teleogryllus oceanicus
TGTGCTTATTATTAGACATGGGAATGAGCCAATCACAGTTCGATAACTCAAAATCAATTATCGAAGTCGACAGGCGAACTATTCGTGTGCTGCGTGGTTGTGTTTCTCGTATATGTTTTGATATCTCGAAATCGATTCTCATATCCAACCAATAGTAAGCTAGAATGTCTCATAGCCAGTTGAAACTCTTATTTTGCTTATGTTTATGTTCGACATTGAATACGCTAACTCTTCGCTTATGTTAATGTCTATGTCTATATGTTATGCTTATGCCTGTGATTGCATTGTAATGAGCCTTTAGACATACAGATTATGAGGCCCTAGCGTGTCCTCCGCTCCTCAACCTAACGGCTCCCTGCTCCGACAGTCAGCGATTGAATTGTCGCCAAAGCCAAAGCCAAGTCGCGCCGAGGCATTCCGCGAGGCGCCAGCAGCAGGTGTTGACAGCATTCTGTGCCCGTCGGCCTCCGCCAGTGGTTCGCGGCGCTCGCCTGCCCACCGCCTGCGAGCCAACTCAGTTAGCATCAGTCTGGTCTATATGGTCATTTGAGGTCAAACATCTTACCTCAAATAAACATGCCACTACTTATATCTGTAACGAATATTGCGTCATCCCCGGCGCCACTCGAGGCGCCTGCTGGTTCCGTCATCTGCCGGCGACGAGCCGCCGGTGAGCACTGAGTTGATCACCTGCCGGCGGATTCCTCCAGAAGAGTCCCCGGTGTCCGGAAGGTTCTGGATTGTCTGACAGGTATAAATACGCGACGGCCGGCGACCGCGAGTCAGTCTTGAGTCCGCAGTTGAAGCTGAACTGTGAAGTGTGTGCATCGCGGTGAATAGCTTGCAGCGAGTGTGCTCAGTGAAGTGAACCGTGGTCAGTGCATCGTACTGTGGTCGGTGACGTGAACTGTGACCAGTGCATCGAACTGTGATCAGTGCAGTGAACTGTGGCCAGTGCTTAGGACTGTGCGAGTGTGCGAGAGAGTGTAGTGTAAATAAATCCAAGAGAAGTGTAGTGTAAATAACTGAAGAGAAGTGTAGTGTAAATAAAGGAAGAGAAGTGTAGTGTAAATAAATAATCTGTGTTTTCAGTGATTGTGATAAGAAACAAAATAAACGTTTTTTTTTGTGAAAATAATACGAGACTTTTAATTCACCACCTAAAAACGTAACAATTGGTGTCAGGTGTGGGGTATAACGAGTGGTGAATTAAAACATTAATCAAGATGAGTTTCACAAAAAGTTTTACGTGATCTAAAGTGACGAGTTGAAGAAGGAGTTAGAAGAGAGAGACAAGACACTTCCGGAACGAAAGCCATATTACAAGAACGTCTTGCTAACGCAATGAAGGCAGCAGGCGAGGATCAGAAATTTTCTCTTCGAGACAACGGGAACTTTTCAGACATATCCAAAATATTGGAAGGAAAGTTAACTGAAAATTCCAGAATTTTAAAAGGAGAATTGATGGAAAATTCCAGAAATTTAGAAGAAAAACTGGCAGAAAATTCCAGAATTTTAAAAGGAGAATTGACAGGACAATTGACGGAAAATTCAGAATTTTAAAAGGAGAATTGATGGAAAATTCCAGAAATTTAGAAGAAAACTGGCAGAAAATTCAGAATTTTAAAAGGAGAATTGAAGGACAATTGACGAAAATTCCAGAATTTTAGAAGGAAAGTTAACAGAAAATTCCAGAATTTTAGAAGAACTGACTGAAAACTCCAAAGCTTTAGAAGAAAAATTGATCGAAAATTCCAGGATTTTGGAAGAAAAGTTGGAACAGAAGATAACGCAGAATAATAAATTGGTGCGAGAAGAAATTGAGGAGATAATTTTGAAGAAAGAAGAAAAGATGGATGAGAAAATTTTGAAGAATGAGGACAAGAAAATTTTGAAGAATGAGGAAAAGTTACTAAATCTGTTAGAAGAAGCTGAAGGTTTTACTCCTCAACAGAAAAATCGAATATAAACATCGTACAGGAACCACTAGAAATGGCACCAGTGCACGTCAGAGCCACTGGGAAAAGCACGATAAAACCACCTACCTTTGATGGCACTTCTTCATGGTCGAATTATTTGAAGCAATTCAAGGCTGCTGCGACGGTAAATGGCTGGTCCGCAACAGATTGTGCTACGGCCCTGATTTTGGCTTTGCGTGGTAACGCCGTCGATATTCTAGAGACAATACCGACCGATGAACAGTCCAACTTCGAGCAAATTGTCAAGAGACTCGAAACACGGTACGGGCAAGCGCACCTGGAAGACATGTATTTTACCAGCTAAGGAATCGTGTTCAGAAGCCTGGAGAGTCTTCAAGAACTGGAAGCTGATATTTCTCGTCTGGCGCGCCTTTCGGACCCTGATGCCTCGAGAGTTCCTGCAACGCACAGCCGTCCAGTGCTTTATTGAAGCGCTACATGATGCAGAAACACAACAAGCATTGAGACTGGCAAGACCGAAAACCTTAGCTGACGCATTAAGTCAAGCACTAGACTTCCAGGTTGCAAAAGGCATCGAAACGTGACGGACGAGTACGAGATTGCAAACCGGCGTCGATACTTATGACGAAAAATATTTTGAGCAACTGGTGGAGAGGTTGGTACGCAATTCTAGTGGCAAAACGACAACCTCGATGTTGGAATTGGAGAATTAGGGCACGTGAAAGTCGATGTGACCGTCACTAAAGCAACAAGGAGAGCAGCAGTCTCTGGTAAACCTAGCAGCCAGCAGAAACTAAAGCAGGTTGATGGAAGGGCATCCATCGACCTGTCAAACAAACCCCACCTTACGAAATACACGTCAAGTCCATTCGACACCGTTCTGACAGCGTTTACTAGATGCATTTGTAAATGAAAGGCCATGCGTCTTACTTTTGGATACTGGTGCAACCAAGAGCATTATACGAACCGATTTTGCCAAATCATCTCATCTTATGCCGTCCAAATGGAAGCTTCGACAGCCACTGGTGACTCGGCGAATGTTGTAGGAGAGATGGATGCCCTCCTTGCTATTGGAACTGTTGCTTTCAGTCATCGCCTGCTGGTCGCTGATATGAAGAAGAAGCAATTTTAGGAATGGATATTATGACGACATATGGGTATCAGCTGGATTTACGACACGGTGTGCTGAGACTCAACGAAGTGGAGGTGGTTCTACATTCACGTAACAACATTGCCGTAGATGTAATTACGGTTGACGACGTAATCTTGACGGAGCGTAGCGAGATGTTTATAGAAGCGAGCCCTGAGGGCGACGTTCCAGCTGGAGAGATTGCTATTCTGGAACCTAGAAGTCACGACGAAGACATTGGTCGAGGAATTCTAGTGGCCAAGAACTGGTCAGAGTGAATAGAACAATACCCGTGAGAATACTGAACATTAATCACTATCCTGTTAAGTTGAAAAGGAACAGTGATTGGTAATTGTTCTACGGTATCCTCGTTTTGCAGAATGTGAACCGTACCGAACCACCACCTAAAGAATTCCTGAACGACTGCGAATCTGGTTACAGAGGCATGAGAACTATCTCGGAAGAGTGTCATAAGGCTGAAGACCTAATACGGCGCTACCAGCATGTCTTTGAATGCAGGTGACGGTGTAAAGGAAAGACTGATATTGTTCGTCACCGAATAGACACCGAAACGCCACACCGATTCGCCAAGCTGCTAGAAGATTACCTCTGTCAAGAAGAGAAGAAGCAGATGAGATTATTAAAGAGATGAAGAAGGATGGCGTAATCGAACCATCAAGCAGTCCGTGGGCTTCTCCGTCGTATTGGTAAAGAAGAAAGACGGGTCGACTCGGTTCTGTGTCGATTTCCGACAGCTCAACAATGTAACGAAGGATGGCTATCCATTGCCCCGTATTGACGACATTTGGACACGCTCTCTGGGGCCAAGATCTTCTCGACACTTGACCTGAAAAGCGGATACTGGCAAGTAGAATTAGATCCAGAGATCGAGAAGACTGCATTTACCATCGGATCAGGTTTGGCGGTTTACAGTAATGCCTTTCGGACTGTTAATGCTCCAGCTACATTCGAAGATTGATGGAAACCGTGCTAGAGGTCTGTCGTGGAGACATGTCTTGTCTACCTCGACGATATAATTGTTGTTGGAAAATCTTTCGAAGACCACATCAATAACCTAGAACAGGTGTTCAAGAGGTTGGAAGGAGAACTTGACTCAGCCAAGAAATGCCATTTATTTCGGAAGCAGTGAATTACCTTGGACATGTAGTATCTGGCACTCGAGTAGAACCTGATCCGGAGAAGGTTAAAGCCGTAAAGGAATGGCCGGTCCCAAAGGATAAACATGAATTGAGAAGTTTCCTGGGTCTATGTAGCTATTATCGCCGCTATGTTTTGGTTTGCCAACATCGCGAAACCATGACTCAGCTGACAGAAGAAAAGCGTTTGTTTCAATGGGATCAAGACTGCCAACGCTTGCTTTCGAAAAGCTTAAAAGCGCCATGCTGAGTGCCCTATATTGAGCTATCCACTACCTCAGAGGAACTATATACTTGATACTGACGCAAGTAACGTTGGTATTGGAGGTATTATCGCAGATACAAGATGGACGAGAGAAGTAATCGGTTATTATAGTAAAGTCTATCAAAGCCAGAACCGCAACTATTGTGTAACCCGAAGAGAATTACTTGCTGTGGTAAATCCGTTGAACACTTTTACAAATATCTCTATGGTAAAGAATTTCTTTTGAGAACGATCATGCTGCTTTGAAATGGCTGCTGAACTTCAAGAATCGGAAGGTCAAGTCGCCAGATGGATTGAAAGATTGCAAGAATTCACATTTAGAATAGAACATCGAAGCGGAAGTAGTCACCGGAATGCCGATGCTCTCTCAGAAGACCGTGCCCTGAAAACTGCAAGCATTGTTGTCATGCGGAAGAGAAGATGTGTCCTACCTTAGGGTCACTATCAGTAATGACCAATGGCTCCAGAGAACTTCAGAAGATCAGAAAGAGGACACGGAATTGAAACATGTTTGGAAATGGAAATAGCAGGACGGAGACCAAGTTGGCAAGAAATAGCTCCCTGTTCTTCAGCATAAAATCATATTGGGCGCAGTGGATTCGATTACTGAAGAGGAAGGTGTTCTGAAACGAGTTCTGGAAAGTGAAGACGGCTCGCAGAAGAGGACGCAGATATTGTTACCGAGTAAGAGGTCCTGAAATATTGAGAAATTGCATGATGGAACTTCGGGAGGACACCTCAGTATAACGAAAACCTTAGAGAAGTGCGCGAACGATTTTACGGTTAATTGCAAGCAAGATGAAAGATGTGAGTGCACAAAGTGTCAAATTTGTAGCTCCAGTAATGGAGCCACATAAAAGAGAAGAGCGAAGATGAGGCAATACAACGTTGGAGTCCTTTCAGACGAATTGCCATTGACTTGGCTGGCCCATTTCAATGTCAAATGATGGAAATAAATACATACTCGTGGCTATGGATTATTTCAGCAAGTGGGTTGAAGCATATCCTCTACCTAACCAAGAGGCCACTGCTATCTCCGAAGTACTAGTTAAGGAATGGGTGAGCCGATTTGGTGTGCCACTGGAATTGCATTCAGATCAAGGACGGAACTTGAATCTGCAGTGTTTCAAGGGTGTGTGAACTTCTTGGAATAAAAACAAGAACAACAGCCCTACATCCGCAGTCAGACGGAATGGTGGAACGCATGAACAGAACAATGGGAAAAATATTTAGCGAAGGTCGATGTCAGATCACCAACGCGACTGGGACCAATACATACATCTTTTTCTTCAGCCTACCGCTCATCTGTTCATGAGACAACTGGGCAAACGCCTGCTAATATCCTCTTCGGCCGGGAACTACGTCTACCATGTGATCTACAGTTTGGTTGTAAAACTAATGAAGAAATAGCCGGTGAAGACTTTGTAAATGACCTAAGACGGAAAATGGACGTAATTCATAACCAGGTGCGTGAAAGAATCCAAATCGCAAGTGACAGGATGAAAGACCGGTATGACATCAAAGCTGAAGGAGGAGGTTATCAACCTGAGATCATGTCTGGCTGTTTAACCCCCAACGTCGCCGCAGTTTGTGTCCAAAATTACAACGACAGTGGGAAGGACCGTACGAGGTCGTGAAGCGGATAAATGATGTTGTCTACGAATTAAAAAATTGCCAAATGGAAAACCACGAGTCGTTCATTCAGATCGGTTGGCCCCGTACGCAGGAGTAATGAAAATGAAGAAAAGACCGCACGAGTTTGTGAGCTGGACATGCAAGAGTGACATTTCACGAGTTTATGTCTCAGTATATATGAAAGCATCAAGCGCGTTATGGGGTAACAATGGAGGTGAAACAGGATCTGTTTGCGCTACCCAGGAATATGCATTGGCGCATTGTGTCGCCCAGGATTTAGATATGACCAGAGGTGTTGCTACTGTATTCAAGAGAAAATCGGAAGGATAGAAGAATTAAAGAACCAACAACCAGATATTGGGAAGGTTCTGCATCTGCACGACGTCAGTCACTATGTTTATTACCTTGTCACAAAAAGTAAGTCATATCACAAGGCATCCTATGAAAATCTTTGGAAACTCTGATTGAATTACGCCACAAGTACTGCAAGACAACGTCAGAAGATTGCCATGTCAAAACTGGGATGTGGTTTGATGGACTGAACTGGAGAATAGTGAGAAGCATGTTGGAAGTACTGTTCCGGTACACTGGGGTTAGCATCTTAGTCTGTAGCTACCACCCTGGAATGTCGTCATATCCAAAGAAGACAATTGGCTGCCCTTCTTCTTAACCTCCAACTGCACTGGAGGCTCAGCTGCAAGTATCGGCATGATTTCACTAAACGCGCTCCGAGACGGATCGCACTAAGGAGGTAGTGTAACGAATATTCGTCATCCCCGGCGCCACTCCGAGGCGCCTGCTGGTTACGTCATCTGCCGGCGACCACGAGCCGCCGGTGACACGGTTGATCACTGCCGGCGGATTCTCCAGAAGAGTCGCGGTGTCCGGAAGGTTCTGGATTGTCTGACAGGTATAAATACGCGACGGCCGGCGACCGCGAGTCAGTCTTAGTCCGCAGTTGAAGCTGAACTGTGAAGTGTAGTCATCGCGGTGAATAGCTGTGCAGCAGAGTGTGCTCAGTGAAGTGAACCGTGGTCAGTGCATCGTACTGTGGTCGGTGACGTGAACTGGACAGTGCATCGAACTGTGATCAGTGCAGTGAACTGTGGCAGTGCTTAGGACTGTGCGAGTGTGCAGAGTGTATGTAAATAAATCAAGATATGATGTAAATAACTGAAGAAGTGTAGTGAAATAAAGGAAGAGAAGTGTAGTGTAAATAAATAATCTGTGTTTCAGTGATTGTGATAAGAAACAAAATAAACGTTTTTTTGAAAATAATACGAGACTTTTAATTCACCACCTAAAACGTAACAATACATTCCGAATCCGTCTTCACCAGCCTTTCTCTTTCATACTTTGCATTTGAATTCACAAATAGAAGTAATAAAATTGTGTCTTGTAGTAAATTTAATAATCATGATTTAATTTTAAAGCATTTTCATAATTTAATTTTTATTTATTTTAATTTTTATATGCTGTTATTATTTTATTAAATGGAATTTATTTTAAGCTTTTAAGATTTTATCGTTATTTTAACTCGCTACTCGTATTGTTTCAAATGTCTGGTTTAAAATTAAAAAACAAGTAATGCGATGAGATTATCACCCAAAATACCAAATTCAATAAAAAAAATTGTCAATATGCCTCACAAGTTCAAAAGTGCAGTTTCGAACATGTTGGTATGTAATAAAACAAATGAAAAGATGCCAAACGCAGCTAAACAAATGTTATAACGCGTGTATGTGCCAACAATATACTCTCAGGTGCAAATACATGAAGTTTCATTCACGGTTGTCTCCTCTGAACTGGACCTTTACTAAACTTAAGTTCAACGAAGGCCTAAAGCAATGAGGTTAGAATGGTGTGATTTACGTGAAGTTGGTATGATACACTTTCTTTGGGACCATTTGAGTCTAAAAACTCGTATAAACAACGTGACTTCAGCGCAGAGTGCATGATATATACCGGGTGATCATTCCAACGCAACCCTGCTGTTTGAGGCCCTGAGAGAAAACAGAAAGAATTGCACTCGGCTTCTGGGACAGCTCATTTGACTGCATTTCTGCGACAAACCCTTCACTCACAACCCCTTTCTTTCACTCCTCCCGATTGTCGTTCATACCTACTCAAAGCAAAACAGGCTGCATCTTCATTCACTGTTTTCAAGATAACTACGATACGCCTCCGCAGAGCAAGGCGGATTTGTCATGCAGGAGTATTTCGAACGCCATCTTTCAAGAGTGCCAGGCAGTTTTAAAGAAAATATTCATCTGAGTCTATTCTGAAGAAAGTACCATATTGCGGATAATGAAGTGCTGTCACGACGCAGGAGGCGTGTTTAATCGAAACGCATCTGCCAAAATACAGTGTTCACGCAGTGAAAACTAGAAATTCAAGAAATAAATTTTGAGCAGCGATGTAATTTTTTGTACGGAAGTGCGCACTGTGCCACAAAATTCAAAATATGCATTCAAACAGCTGACATCTGAGGTGCTTTGGGTTCCAGATCAGGTTGCTCACATGAAATATTGTAAGGGCCATGATTTGTTAGCGACGTTCTTGAGATTCTTGATAATGCGCTTTTTAGTTATGCTTTTAGTATGAATGTTAACCTGCAAACAGCAGACTCTGGGGTACTGAGACACAACAGGGAACAGAGAGAGACCATTGCATTAATAAAAAGACGAGTATGGATTGTTCCCTCATTCGCCTGATTTGTCCTCAGCAGTTTTACTTTTAGGGATGCCTCAAAGGCAAAGTTTTTATGAACAACCATATAATCTATGAGCTGCAATGAATCATTGAGAAGCGATTGGACAGATTGACGAAGAAACTTTACGTCAGGTTGCAGCAAATGTTCTCATGCGAGTTAATGCTAGTTTTAGAATATGAGCATTTTGAACACTTTTTATCAGGTTCGCTTGTTTTCGACACCAGTTCTTCATAATAAATAATTTCCTTTCCTTCTCTACCGATTACGAAACTAGCATTCTTATTTTTGTTTGCAGTAATTTCCAAAACTTTTATCCGAGTAGAGCCTCCAGTTAAAAGCGTATTGATATTATTTATTTACTTTACGTCAAAAAACAGTTAAAACTGCGTATGACGTGCTATGGGGAAAAGTGAATTGTGTGCACATTTTCAAAATTCTGTGATCCCTACACTAAGTCATATACTACTTGAAGTTTGAATTGAAAAGAAAAAAAGCTTCCATCTAATAAAATCAATTTTTAAGGATAAATAAGCAATAAATTTTGGGCCTTTAACCATGTTGTCCTTCGGAATAATACTTCCTGCCGCGACAACATGGAAACGATAATTTGTATAATTGTATTTCCCACGGAATTCTAGAAGACCTGCACAGAAAATGAAGTTACATTATGTCCAGAAGCAAAACAAGGGGCCGTCTCAGCAGTTGCTCAATGGATCAGGGAAACTGGACGAAAAATCTGATCGAGATGGGTTATGGTTGTGAAATATTATGTTTCATTGTTAGAAATTAAGTAATTACAATCAATAAATCACAATTTACTTGCAAGAAGTTGAGACTGGCAAACTGAAATATAAACGGAACTGACGGAACGTGGTGTTGACCGGAAAAATCACGGAAAACTCCGATCAGAGCACCCGCCCCCCAGAATTCTTATGACAGCGACTGAATTCGACCTAGCTATCTAACCTGTGTCGGAAATTCTGCCACCGTCGGTATTCGAACCCTAGGACCATCCTCTCATAGGCTTTGTAGTGACATCAGCTTATGCTCTGATCACCTAAGCCGGTCCATATAGTCCAGAATTTAGATGAAACCAGTTGTGGATACATTACTTAAGACATTAATGTGTTTTTAGATGCTTTATTTTTTTAGTACAGTTTGTACGAGCACAAGTTTCAGAAAGAATCAAAGATAGAGAGCGTCACCTCATGCGGCGGTATTATTAACTCTTCCTTAAATTAATATTGTAATCATAATTAGGGACTAAAATTTTAGAAAAATAGAAAACTTAAATTAAACCATTAACATCTAATAGTTTGATA
This sequence comes from Teleogryllus oceanicus, assembly GCA_964035755.1. Lineage (NCBI taxonomy): Eukaryota > Metazoa > Arthropoda > Insecta > Orthoptera > Gryllidae > Teleogryllus > Teleogryllus oceanicus. Next base: position 10,162 of record CAXIVR010000813.1, read on the forward strand.
GCGTTATTCTTCATTTTTGTTAATTCAAATATCTTTGAAACTTGTTTAAGTGCGGTTAAATCTAATTTCTAATTTAATGTGTACCTATAAAAATTTGTTTTTTAAGACATCTGTTTCACAAATGGCAATAGCAATGAGGGAGCCCCATTTCGAACCTCCACACTGGGTCCCGAAATGTAGCTAGCTCAAAAGAAAGATTTGAGAAGTCCTGCATATGACGGAATAAGCATTTAAAATTCATGGCCGCGACATAGGACCTCCTGTGGGTTCCAATGTTACAAATCGAGTGTCATGATCTTTACTTATTTATTTTACGTCAAAACCAGTTAAAAACTGTGTATAAGCTAATGTAGAGAAGAGGGCATTCTGTGAACGTTTCATTAAGTTCTGGGATCCCTACCTAATCCATTTACAAGTTAAATTCTGAATACAGATGCAAATGAGAATTTTTGGTAAGAATGGATGAAAAAATATTCACTCCCGTATAATAAAAACTATTTTCAAAGGCAAATCAGCTATAGATTTGGGCTGTTTTACTCATTTGTGTCCTTCGTAATGAAATCAATTACTGCCGTGAGAAGGCGGAGAACGATAATTTGAATAACTACATAAACCATCTATCTCATTGAATTCTAGGAAGAGTGCACAGATAGTGAAGTTACATATATGTCCAGAAGAACAACAAGGGATCTCAGCATTCCATCAAAGTATCAGGAAAATTGGATGAAAACCAGTCGAGATGGGGTCATTTTCAAGCTGAGCTCAATGCTTGTTTATATGCATATATAGTCTTTTTAAAATTATTCACTATAAATTTTAATTAATTATATAATTGTAAAAAAATCTAATTTTTGTTTTCGATGGTCAGTATAGTCTCTAATTGTATAGAAAAGAATTTACTTGGCACTTAAACTTGTGTATCGATGTTAATCGTTTAGTGACACCTGGCAATGTATTATAAAATAATGTATATGTATTGAAAGTGAATTTTTTGTTGAGTTGTCGATACGACACCTGATGAATATGATTTTGAAGTCGAGTGCTATTTTTATTTTTATTTTTATTTACGTCAAAAACAGTTGAAACTGCAGTAGCATGCTATGGAGAGAAGTGAATTCTGTGCACATTTACAAAATTCTGTGATCCCTACACTAAGTCATATCTACTTGAGTTTTGAAAAACAAACGCTCCCATGAAATGAAATCTATTTTCCAGTATAAATAAACTATAAATTTTGGGCTCTTATCCATTGTCTTCGTCAAGGAATAATACTTCCAGCCGCGACAACATGGAAACGATAATTTGAATAACTATATTTTCCACTGAATTCTAAAGTCGTGCACAGATAATGAAGTTACATTTATGTCCAGAGGCAAAACAAGGGGCCATCGCAGCATTTGCGCAATGGATCAGGAAACTGGACGAAAACCTGATCGAGATGGGGTCATTGACCCGGCGACAGCAGTACAATACTTATTACAGATTGTTAATACCATTTATACAGTCCAAATGGTAAATAATGCATTATGTATCATTGTTAAAATTAATGTTACTTTTCTTGTGATGCTCAGTATAGTCTCTAATTGTATAGAAACAGTTATGCAGCAGAAACGATTTCACTTGGAATTTAAACTTTTCTATTGAATTTAATCGTTTAATGTCATCTGCAAAGTGTTGTAAAATAATGTACATGTATTGTATGTGAATTTTTGTAATGAGCTGTTGATACTGTCACCTGATGAATATGATTTCTACGTAGAGTGTTATAGTAATAGACATCGACATTTTCTGAAAATATATTCCCCTCCTTAAAAGTCATTTTGACAAAAACATTGATTCCTAAATAAACAGACAAGGTAATGGTAAAATTCCTAGATTAATGAAGAGACACATGAGTCACGTGGGTGGGATTTGGTTATTATTCGTACAATTCGTTTTTGTAATTTAAACGTCTGGGAGCTATAAGATGTATTTCCCAGAATATTATATCATATCTCAGGCAGGAATGAACATTCATGAAATATACACAACGAGCAGTATGAAGTGACTGAATTTGAAAGAATTCTGAATGCGTAGCATAATGAACTTAATTTGTGTTCAATTCATTTAAATGGACGTTCCATTTAAGGTTTGACTGAATTGAGGAACCTAAAAATTTTGTTGCTTTAAGATCAGTCAATGGTACACCGTTCATTTTCAATGGAGCACAGAATTGTTTATTTGAAATGAAAACTGCATTAAAACTGTTTTCTATTCGTTTACTATTAATTTGTTATTTCGGAACCAATTTGAAACATCTGATATTGTACTACTTACGGTTTCTTTATTGCAAAGGATGTTCGTATCATCCGCAAAGAGAACCGTTCTTCCGTTCGAATCGTCGAGGACATATCGTTTACGTAAATTAGCAACAGAATATGGCCTAAATCGACCCTTGAGAAACTCCATGTGCAATGGGCAAAGAGTCGGAAAGGTGCGTACGTAATGTCCCATCAATCCAGTAAGGTATTTTCACTCTTTGAGATCGTTGTTTAAGGTACTAACATAACCAATCTGGAGCAGTACCACGGATTCCATACGAGGTAATTTTGAAAGTAAAATGTCATGATCAATGACGTCAAAATCTTTGAGAGATCTAAAATATTCAATAGGTGCCTCCTTTTGATCCAATGATGAAAGCGACATCTTTAAGAAAGAAAATATGACTGTTTCCGTTGATTTTGATTTTCTAAATCCATGTTCGCAATCCGAGCGCGTCGTGTTTACTGAAAGTTTCCATTCGTACGTAAAAAGTCTCTCTAATATTTTTGAAAAAACTGATGCAAGAGAAATGGGCCGATAATTCTGAATTTAATTTTGTTGCCTTTTTGAAAAGCGGCTTAATTTTAGCTGTTTGAAAATATCTGAAACGTTCCAGTGCATAAGGATGCATTAAATATGTGAGTTAACGGGTGTATAATGGCATACGCACAGGTCTTTAAGAAAGAATCCAGGAATTCATCTAAACCGGACGAATATTTATTTTTAGTTTACCGATTATTTTGAGAATTTCATAGGAAGAAGTTTCGGAAACGAACATTGTGTCTAAAATTTTGGGTGAACTGTCTATTGAATTTTTGGCTGAAGACCATAGTGAGATCGACAGCAATTCTCGAAAGTATTGGTTAAAGAGACTGTTGCCGGATCGTTCACATTTCTATCGTTATAATTTAAAACAACATTCTCTACAAAGTTTCTAGTTGATTGGTCGTATTTTTATTATATTCGAGAGTTCAAAAACAGCCTGAACCACGGCATTAAATGTCAGAAATGATTTCCAAATCCGAGAAGACCAAAGACTTAATTTAGACAAACTGCTGAAGAACATCGAATAAGTGTTGACAACTAATTCCATCATTCGAAATAAACCGAACTACCGTAAGACTTGTGCAAGATGTGTGGCAATAGATCTTACCGTTCATCATAAGGCCGAGAAACTTCGCACTCACAGGAGGTTGGTTGGTTGATTACTGATTTCGGCGCGTCAACTGCTAAAGTTATTAGTCCGTAAGTTTAGTGCATGTTTCATTTGAGGAGGTGGCGGTGATCTGCCCCGCTGATGGTGAAATTCGGCGCCGACCCAGCCGTCGACAACCGAGGGATTTCCCTAACCAGATATCTCCCACCAGCTTAGCAACGCCCCAAACAGGACAAGCTCCTATGTGACGACTGATCTCAGACACGTGCGGTAGTGTAGTGCATGTGAGTGTAAGTGGCTGCAAGTAAGGGAAGGTTAGGACGAGAAGAGGAAGGAATGATCGCGCGCGCGTCCGTTTGTTAGGTAACTGCTCCTGCATTCGCCTGGTGTTGATTGGAGAATCCGCGGAAAAATATCAGAACAACCGGCTCTAGAATTCTCCTACAGACAGCAGCTGAATTCGACCTAGCTGTCTAGCCAGTCTACATTGGTATCAGTTGATGTCTGACTTGCATCAAATTTAAACATTGTTTAAATTTCAAAACTGTCGGAATTTTGGCCGGTATTATAATCTGTTTGAAACTAAACGTATTATTTTGAGCCATAGCCCTAGCGTCGGAGACACCCAGAATCGCCAGCCAGGAAGAAAGTCGAAACGGAACCAACCGCTGGTTAGATCGTAGTTTACCATTTTCCTGGAGTACCCATGGTTCGATTTTCTGTGATTATTTGGAGAGCAATGCACTACCAACAGCATTTACTACTCAGACAAAATTGAGAATAGAGTCAAACCTGTTCTGAATAGGAAATGTCTGGGACGGCAGAAAAAATTCTTCAAAACAACGCTCGATCTCAAACGGCACAGCTGAAACATCTGGAATCTATCGACAAAGAGGATTAGGAGCTCCTACCGCATCCTTCTTACAGCCATGACAATGCCCCTTCAGTGTTTTATCTGTTTGGTCTTCTAATTTAATAAATAAATCAATCCCAACACTAAGTTAAATATAAATTTTGGTGAAACCACAACCACGAAACTGTTATTTTCTCTTTTTTAAAGCTTCGCAATGGATCAAAAGAAGCATCTATTGGAATATTTTTATATCTGTCAGAAATATTTTTACGTCATTGAGCAAAACATTTTGTTTTAAAACTATTGTCATGTAGAATTCGCCTGACGCTATTCCATATCCTTTGTATATAAACGATATGACCTAGTCCATTAGAAATGGAGGAATGATTCTTTGTTGATGACACGAACATTCCTTGAAAAAGATACATACATTGTACGATTTCAGATGTTTCACGTCAGTTTGTATCAACGAATTAATCTAAATCAGAAAAGCTATTTCCAGTTCAGTGTTGGATTTCAAATCATTCTGCAAATTGGATTTCAAACCAATCTGTACCAGTCTTCAAACACTGTCCAACAACAAAGTTAAATTAAAAACGATGGCGTAATTTTTTAAATTTCAAAAATGTCCCAGGGCTTCATGTAACTACCCCTCAAAATTAAATATTCGATTTCAAATACAAGAGGCCGCAACATAAGCCAGATCGTTTGGGGAATATAAATTTTGGAGAAAATCGGCTGAACGGTTTAGTCGCTAGCGTTGTTCACAGACGGACAGACGTTTTGTGGCCATTCGATTTTTCGGTATCAAGAACCCACTAAACATAGAGCAGCAGTCTCATCGAAGTTGACGATCGCCAAAATTTCTCAAATTAATGTTAAAGGTCACGAAACGCGGTGTCTGTGATACTTTTCACACCCAAAGGTGATAGTGAATAATTGAAGCAGGCGGGCCGGACTGAGAATATCCGACAGCGTCTTCACGTACAGTACCTGGAGTAGACAGCACGCAGTAATAATGTAGGAAAAAATTCTAATATTTTATAAAATTCTTCTTTTCAAAAGAATACGTAATAAAATTCAAGAAAATTGATAAAATAAAAAATATTTTATGACAATAGCAAAATATGTAAAAAGGTAATATAGTACTAAATATGTAAAAATATGTAATGAAAAATTTGGATATTGTGTTAGGACGGCGACTATTCGCAAAGATTACAAATTTGAGAACAGTAAGTAAAAGACAAAAATTGTAATTACATGAAAATCCAGTCTCTAGCCATTAGTACCGAATAATTAAAAAAAGATTAAATATACCTCTTACGAGTAATATTCTACCAACTCTGGGTCAATGACCCCCATTTTCATTAGATTTTTCTTTCAGTTTCCTTGATTCATTGAGCAAATGATGAGACAACCCGTTGTTTTGCTTCTTAACATAAATATATCTTCATTATGCGCACGTTTTGTTAGGCTTTCCTTTTGCTAGTTATGGAAGCAGTAGAACCAAGGTGTTAGTTAATATTTTGTTAACAATACAATAAAATGCAATATGTAGATCGTTCACCGTTGCCAATAAGTTTTCTACGAGTCAGGTGGAAAAAATGTCTAGTTTGCAAATGTTTTCTGAAGTCGGTTTGTTGTTATTTTTATTATCATTCAACTATTTATTTTTAAAGTGGAAGAGATTATGGAACTCATGAAAACGTGGGCACACGAAAATAAAACACATAAATAAAATCAAATAGAATTACAAGGCATAGGTGTGTCAGAACAATTTACTAATTATTACTAGTGAACGAATTTATTGGAACAAAAACAACTATATATATATATATATATATATATATATATATATATATATATATATATATATATATATATATATATATATAGAGTTCATTTTTTAATGCAATAAAAATAGAAAATATGAAAGATAAATATTCATTATAATGTTGAAATGTGTCTACACAAGGATGTTCGAAGCACAGAACATCATGGATCAGATCTTAACAAGATTCGAGCGACTGAACGATGGTTCTACCTCTACAGAAAAAATGTACACTAGTTTTACCACACTTAGATGTATTCGAAATATAAAATATATTCATTGTATATACAATGTTATTTACAAGAGCCGGTGCATAAATGAAAAATAGTACTTTGAACCAGTCATGGACCCCTCAGTGAGGATTAACACGTTCACTGTCCTGCGATCCATATTAGACAAAGTCATAACATGCGATGGTTTTGCTACGTCCATGTACCACATGTGGGTCATGAACGTTACAGTTTCTACGGCAAACATTTTCATTGAATTCCCCGTAACTGCACAAATTTTGGCGTGGACTTGCTAGGACGAAAATTTTAAAAGCCCGCGTGCGGGAAAATATTTTTTTTTTTGAGAATA
>CAXIVR010000816.1:0-12638 GCA_964035755.1 Teleogryllus oceanicus
TTTGATTCATCCACCGTTTTTAAACATTTGTACAACAGTAAGAAGAGATGATCGAGAAAGCAATGTCCTGTAAAGTTTCAGAATTCTTCAAACCAAGATACTTTTGCTATTTTTTGAATTTCCAAAAGTATTTATCCCAACTGTTGCGAACATTTTCCATTCTTGTAGGAGAGAAAGAAACGATCGTGCTTGATCATTTTCCGCCAAGGCGAAAATATTGACGAAAAGTCCCCAAACAGTTGAATTCTTTGACATTTCCCGAGTAAAAAAATTGTCTTGAAATTAATGTCTTGTTTGGTATATTAATATAATATACTATTCTTATCCTCATACTTAATTCAACTTAATTTCCTCTCAGCAACTCAAAACGCTAACTATTAATGCCTTCATCATTAAAAAAATTTCATTATCTGTTTATTAAAAATTTATGGTCATCTTTCGAAAATATTTGGATTTTGCTATGTATCCTCTCCCTTTCTTTAAGAAAGCTATCAATTAGGTGAACTACTTGTCCACATTATCATTAATAAATTGTACCTTTAACATGGAAAATGTGACCATAGACTTGAGGGTTTCTCTTTTAGACTTACCAAGTACGCCATCATAACTTTTTCCGAAATGGTTTAATATGTTGGTTGCACCAGTCTCAAAAATGTATTCGCTCAATTTTTCTTTTGGTATAGCTGTCTAGAGCAGCATTTGCTGTTATTTCGATGTCAGAATACAGCTGCTGTCACCATTTTGGGAAAAAAATACTTTACACCGTGGAAAGAATCACAAGCTTGAGGTTGACCCCAAATGTTTTCCAATTTTATCATTGTTAGAAACAGTTCGCTACTTAGAAAAAAAATCGTTAGTACTAAAGAACGCGTGGGGACGATCTTTTAGATTAAATCAACAAATTTTTTCAAAGTGGATAAACGTTTAGATATAGCAGCCCTAAATCTACAATACTCGATTATTACTAAACTCCTCTAACGGCCTCGTTTCAACCCTTTAACTCGTATTGTAATAAGATGTTTATTACTTATATCTAAACTCATTAACATTTCGAGGATTAACTTACTACATTATTTTTTAAATTTATACAAACTGTGTGTACTGTCAATTTATTCTGACATCTTGAGATTTTCTAGCTTTGAATTGAATCTTTTAATGTTCTGTTCCCCCATAAAATGTATAACAATAACATATTTCTTTCTTATCTAACCTTCAACTATTTTTGCAAGTGTCGTACGACACTCAAAAGATAAGTTTGGGAAAGAATTTAAAAATGTGACAACAAATATAGACCTGCATGGGGGTAGCAGAAATAGGATAAATTTCATTAATTTCATATTTACCTGCATTTTCTATTGTTATAAAACGTTAGTTGCTCCCCCAAAATTATAACATAATTTTTCATTAATTTTGAGAAATTAGAACGATGAAACTTATTTTTTTGAATATCATTATCTAAGAATATGCGGGGTTTTAACCTTTTGGATAGACGTCCCAATAAAAAAAAAACGGACCGGGAAAGCATACAATCACATATTATTTTTTGCCATTAGAACATCTCAGGAACAATTGGGAGATGACGCAGTTTACGTTTGTTCCAGTACATTTAATATATTAGAGGTAGTTAAAGAGGAAATTTTTCAATTTGAGAAAGAAGAAAATCCTACAAAACGTTCCAGAACTCGTTTCCAAAGTTTAATAGACCACTCAAAGTAAAATAAATCATTTTCGTTCACAGTTAACAAGTCAGAGGGCCAATCTTTCGACGAGTGGGTGCATTTCAGAACCACTCAAATTTACCCTGGTCACCTTCACGTAGCTTAATCTGAAGAGATTTTGCAATGAAAGGTTTCTCAGAGTAATTTCATGGAGAAAACTTGTAATAAAAAATATCCAAATGAATGAAAAACAACTGCACTGTTTATTAAGAAATGTAAGTTTTTAAGTTCTTTATTAATGGGATGGTTTTATTTGACCTGACATTCTTTCGGCCGGTTACCCCTCGTATAAATCTTGAGATCACCAAAGCTGTGATGGGGTTTGTTCCGATCTAAAATCTGGCTTGAACAGCCTTTAGCGATCGGGGAATAGGACAAACGACCCTTCGTTCCGTCCAGCGATGCTAATTCCCGGTCTCTTGAAAGAGCGCCCCATGACAGGTTGTCGAAACCTGAATCAGATCACACAGTCCGCTCGTGATGTCTCTTGTAGAAGAATAATGAGGGGTATTAAACGTGTAGTGCTGGGACGAGAAACCATCCCCCCTTTTCTCTACTTTTAATTGCCAACCGTCCGACGATAGTGTGTGTTTTTGCAGTTATTGACAGATAAAAAATAAAAAATAAATAAATAAATAAATTATAAAGTAAATTAATAAGGGAAAATAAATAAATAAATAAATAAATTATGGTATGGATTAGAAGGGGAATAGATTCACTGTGATTTTGCAATGAGCTTTGTCCAGTGGGCAAAAAACGCACAGTGAAAAATCATCTGATATTTTGAGAGTGAAATTTATCAAAAATTAGAAAATAAGAACAAAACCCCCAAATTATAACCCAAAGAATTTATTTCTTTTTATTAAACATGTCTATTAATTGAAAGAAACCTTCTTTAAAACAATTAATGAAAAATCGTGAAATATTGAGAACATTATTACCATTATTTGAATTTTCAGTCTTCATTCCAATTAAAATTTTTTTTAAATTTTTTCTTTTTTGATGTATACTTTTCCCCAAAACATTGTTTTTAAAAGTTTGTTTTTTAAAAAAATTTTAATATTTGGCAGGGAAAGTAAAAAAATGTAGGGTATAAATCAAGATCTTTTATCGAGATGGCCTATTCAAGTATTGCCACTGCCTGGGAAAATACACTGCTGTCTTCATCGTTGCTCGTTTCTCCTCCACATTATGCAGGCGTGCAAAATTAAATGTCTGGAGGAACTGAATCTAAAGAAGTCTATATGTAATTTTGTATTTATGCAAAATGAGCCAACACTAGTTCAATTTGTTGTCATCACGTAGCAGACAAAAGAATAAAAAATTTCTTTTACCAATGTCTGCACAAATAATCGATTGTCGATCTGTAAACGATTTGTCTACCTTTTAAAATGATTTTCGTTAGATGCCCCTTTTAAAAAAAAGCAGAAAATGTTTTTTTATTTTTGCTGCACTCCGAAAATAATTTCAAAAATGTGAGCTAATATGCATGGCGAAAACCCAGACTCCAAGCCGAGTCAATCGTTAATCGGATGAATACTAGGTCGTAAAGGAAAAGGTATTCCCTTACACCAAATTAGGAATGGTTACATGATAATTCTAACATAAAATAATATTTTGAAAGGTTTTCTAGTTCTCCCCACCCACAACCTCTAGAGCAGAAAACGTACTTTTTAATTTTAATTTTTTGCAACAAACAATTTTATCTGATTGAAAAATAGTAATAAGAAAATAATTTATATACCCGAAAATATTTTTTGAATAACAAAAATGAATTTTTGTGTCTTAGGGAACATGGAATTCACCAGAAATCTAAACGTTTTCTAAACACAAAATGGTGGTGACTTATTTTCATTATTTCGCAACTGGCCGCAGTTAAAAAAAAAACTATTTCCGCCTTTAAACACCTTGAATTTAAAATACTTTAAAAATGACTGCATAAGTTCTGTGGTATTATTTTGTGTTATTATTATGTGATATAGTTAAGCAACCAGTAATATTTTGATTTTTGGAATTAGTTACAAATTTTTACTTTTAAACTTCTAATCCTTTGCAGGTATCATACGCTAAGGAAAGACGAAAGATTTGGGCAGTTATGAAACAATTTGGTCATAAATGAAGGATAAGGGGGACATGGGGAAGGGGAAAGGTCGACCTCGGGAAATTGCAGGTCCTTTTCCTGACACTGACCCAGGACGAAAAATTTAAACCTATCCAAAATACTTGTAACTTTGCTCAGTTTTAAATGATGGGCCATTGTTTAAAAATTTAGGCTTTTAGTCAATAATTGCTTCAGATAGACGCCGCGCCCCAGGCACCTACCCTCCCGGTCCTAGGCACAGTTACCAACGTTTCAGACGCCATTTTATGTCCTTCTGGGGGAATCGGACCTCTTCTGGACAGGGAGTACTTGACTACAAAACCCTTTTATTGTTTAAACTATAGCCCAGCAATTAAAAGAATGTAAAAATCACATGTGTTCTGAGATGAAGGTTTTAGATTTTTTCGTACATGGTCGGGTTCAAGATATGGAAAACACGTTTATGATGTATCGAGGGGGACGAAATATAAACAAGATAAATAGTTTTACATTATTATAGACTAGTGTACTTCGAGAACTCTCCTGTTACCTCTCTCCCCAATTTTTATATTTCTGTATTAAATCTGTAATATATTTTTCACTCCCCTTTATCCCCTAACTTGTTCTAAGGTCTTTGAAATTGATAATACAATACACCTTGTCAAACAAACCTTTCTTATTTAACGTTATTACGAGATGAAGTAAAGAAAATCCATAGAATATCAAGAATTGGTTTAATTTTAAATACAGGTAACAGATTATACAGACTCTGAAAGGAACTCTGTGAATGAGAAGCAAAAATGTAAGGAATATTCAAGAGATATCATACTTTGGGATTACGTGTGAGGAACGACTCTTGAGACTTGGCCTCATTCAAAACATCAGTGGTAAGTTGCTTTCCGAAATTTTTTAGACGTTTTTCAATAAATACTTATTATTTTTAGTCAAGGGAATTCTTCTGTCTGCTTAAAATTTTTTCTTTAGAGACCTCATTTATAAAAGATTGGTTTTGAGGCCCAAAGTATGTATACTACTGAAATAAACAGGACACGATTAACTAGACGTGCCTGTTACAAACACTAGTTTTAAAGGGAAAATATATTGAGATGCCAATGACGAAAGCAAAACCAACGTTTGGCTTGGGCCCCGCTGAAATCTCTGCCTCCTCCGTACCGAGGCGTGGAGTTTGGGCCCCACGCGTTGAATATTACGAGGATGCAACAGGTGGAACGGGTGGAGGGTTTACCAATTTACTGTATGACGCCCTATTCATCCGATATTCATAATTGACACGGAGTTGCAGTCTGGAAGTTGCCTATTGCTCAAGTTTTTATTTTTGAAATTGTTCCTAAGTGAACAAACATTAAAACACAATTTTCTACTTTTTGGAACAAGGGCTTCGTAGCGTAAAATCTACTTTTTTAAAAGGGGTCAAATGCCGTTTACAGATCTAAAATAAGATCATTTTTTTAGAAGTATCGTAAAGTAAATTTCAGTGATTGTGCGCATTTATTGAATTTTCATAAGTATTTTTTGAATATTTAGCATTAATTAAGGTCATCGAACCATTTTTAAACATCTCAATTTGTTTGAAGGGACCTGATTTGCTTTTTGAAAACAATTTTGAAAAAACTTCAATTTTGACTATTTTATTGAAATGTATGGTAAGTTTTTTGAAGCTACTATATCCAGTCAACTGTTTGGGACTTCTGAGGTCATCCTCCAATGGGATATCACTGACACGGGAATGCAGAGAACCAAAATTTACCTAAGCAATTTTTAAATGATTATAATTGAAATGGCTCGCAGAGTTTGGATATAGTACGTTGATGTGTTTTCCCTTTACCCGCGACGTCTCTCCCACAAGGTTTAAAAACAACCATCCTTCAGACTTGTTTAAAGCAAAAATTGCTATCTTCAATTTTGTAGTTTTCAAATGTTCACTTTTTTGGGATTTTCGAAAATATGTATCACTTGCCGATAATGGGACGCACCATTTATATAGTCCTATTAATATGAGGGTAAAATTAAAGAAAAACTTGTAGGGTTTAGAAATAATTGCCCATATTTCATGCAAAACTACAGAAAACTATTCTCATTTTCGAACAGTTGAACTTGAATCCTTATTTAAGATCCGACTTTAAGGAAAGTTTTTCATAAAGAAAAATCTCCCCCATCAATATTATAGTTGTAGAAACGCACAAATTTTCCCTTTGTTTTTTCAATTTTCTAAAATCTGTCATTCCAGTCATCAAACTTTCAGTAAAACCTGAATCAATTTCAACTGAAGTGCCTAGAAAGTGTTCTTCAAAAGGCACCTATACGTGAGAGTTCATCAGCCCGCAGCAGAGCCGAAAAATGAATGGGATGTGGTTGCATACTCCCCCTTTTCAGCTCAGGTGTGTATATTTAAAGATACTTTGTTTTTTTAAAATTTCATCATGAAAATTTAATAGCTTCTAAAACATTTTGAAATAAATTATAATAGATTCACAAATTTGAAAACGTTGTTTGCGAATAATTGCTTTTAAAGACTTTTTATTGTTGTATAACAATAACAGGATAAAAAATTTATATTTAATGAATAATTGTATACGTATCTATATACTCAAAAAGTTTTAGAAGTTTTAGAAACGTTTATATGATTCAAAAATAAAGAATAAATAAAGAAGTCTTAGATTTTAAGGTGTATTTTTGCCAAACAATCAGAAATTCATCATGAAAATAATATCCCAAAATAGGTTCAAGTTTAAGAAGTCTGTCATAAAACCCTTTTTTTTGCATGAATGACCCAATTTACTTTATTGTTTTTGTAATATATTTTGGGGTTTTGTGGGTATAAAAGAGACTAAAATGGGTGCACTAGTTACGTCATTTGGAGATAAAAATTTTTATCTTTTAAATGGAGTTCACTAATATTAACTCTCTTATACTTTGCTTACGTGTTGGCAAACATCCACCGTTTTTGAAAAAGAATACAAACTCATTCTTTCCGAAATCATTGTACCGCAGCGAAATGGTTACTCTATCCTCTTCCAAGCTGCCAATTTCCAAGAATTTCTTTTTTCCTTTTTTTTTTTCAGTAGCTTTCAGTAATTTGCTACGAATATTTAAAATTTAGAAAACGTTTTGTTGCCTCGTGATTCTTCTGCAAATTATAGCTTCTAAAACCAGCTTTAGCTTTAGCAATATGCTAAAGTGAAAGTTGGAGAAAATCAATGTATATTTAAACGAGTTTGTAAATTTATATTCAAATAAAAAGGTTATATAACTTTAAAATGTTCGATCGTTTTAATATCAATTCTCGCATACCTTCACCAAAAGCAATATTGCGAGAATACTATTACCGTTCTTACATCCATTCTACCCCCAAAAGAATAGCAAAATATCGATTTCGTTCCCAGAATAGAGAAGATCAAAACAAGAGCGTGTTAACCAATAGGAAGATGTCTTAACACATTATATTTTGAGTTTGAAGAACATTGTTTTGAAAAATATACAAACGAAAATAACTATGAAATAAAATATATCATATATTACAACCCCATGATCACTGTGCCGTAAGAGCGCCGTTTTTTATATGTTAAAATATCAGGTAGGGGTAGTAATAAATATGGACAGTTTGTAGTGGTACATATCATCGTTAATTTGTACATCGAAAATTATGCCACAGTATTGTCTAACAGGATTATGAACGAAGCTAAAATTTTCATTTCAATGAAATGAGATATTTTATTTCTGTATTTCCTTTAATGTTTCCTTTTTTATAAAATGTCAGAGAGAATATATATATTGTTATTCCACAAATACATGTTATATGGAATTTCATTCCCAAAGAATGATCAAATACAAAGTTTAATAAATATTAGATTTTGAATTAAATAAAGAAATTATATTATTCCTTGTGGATTGAAAAATGGATAAGTTAATATTTTTTTCTTTTACAGGGTTTCCCAATTAAGAGTTCTGATAATCGCACAAACATTTTCCTCGTCGAGTTATGATGATTTGCAGAATTTAGTAATCCGTACACATTTACTGGTATCTGAACTTTTGAATACTTGTATATGAGGACCAAAAATTTTATAGAGAAACGCGAAACCATTATCGGCAGGCCCCAAAGGGAAAAAAATGAGATTGTGCATAAAGCCGTTGTCTACTAACATCAATATCGAATCTAGACGCATTAAATAAAGTTTAAAGTACTTGAACAAGAAAGGAAAGGCTTTGTTTCGTTTAGAAAACAGGGATTATACTAGTTACCATTAAGTTACGTGCGGTTTTCTTGCATAACGCACCAAACCTCAAAAAAAAGAATAAAATCTATAGAAAACTTTGCATGCGAGCAGAAAACCAAACGAAAGAAATGGACCCCATAACCTTGGGCCCTTTGAACCAATAATCCTGTATTTAAAATTTTTAAAGGGACTTGGTTTCAAGAGTTAGTTTTCATTATTAGTCAAAATTTTAATTATAGATTAAAATGATCAAGAATCATTATCAAAACAACAACGTTCTGTAATATATCAATTTCAAAAATATTTCATTAAAATACTTTACAACCCCTTAAAAGTAATAAACCTATTTCGACCACTAAACGGCTTAAATTTTATTTTATTTTTTAAAATGCGGCATGATTCGAAAAGAATACGTTGTAAGGTATATGAAAATCGTACAGAACATCTTGGGGTTTTGGACTTAAAGAGATTAAAATTTAACCTGGAAAAAATTTTGAAAAAGACGAAAATAATTTTGGAAATCAAAAAGAAAAAGCCCCCCGGCGTTTTGCAGCAATAGTACTTCCTGCGTCCCAAGAAAAGAATAGAGTTTTGAGTTGTTATCCCAAAGCCCCCCCCGCATGGTCTTGGCCTCGTGTGTTCCGGAGGCGGTCGGGGAACAGTGCGGAGAGCAGCAAAAATGGGGATAAAGCGGGGCCACGGCGCAGAGCGGCCGTTTGACGTCCAGTTACCGCGTAAAACCCCGGGGGGTGGGGGGGGCCGGCCCGCCCACCCCGGGCCCCAGGACCGGTTGCCGGGCCCGGGAAAAGGGGGCCGAGGGGCCATGCGGGGGGACGGCGCGGGGGGGGTTGACCGTACGAGCAAGGTGTGGCTGACAGAACCATCGGGAAGGATGGGGTGACCAGGCGGCAAGCAGAAGAACGTCGATCGAACGAACTTGCGGGCAGAGGGGTGGGTAACGTCGAGACGGGTGTCGAGACGGGTGTCGGGGCGGGTGTCGGGCGGGTGTCGGGGCGGGTGTCGGGGCGGTGTCGGGGCGGTGTCGGGGCGGTGTCGGGCGGTGTCGGGCGGGTGTCGGGCGGTGTCGGGGCGGTGTCGGGCGGGTGTCGGGGCGGGTGTCGGGGCGGGTGTCGGGGCGGGTGTCAGGGCGGGTGTCGGGCGGATGTCAGGGGCGGGTGTCGGGCGGTGTCGAGACGGGCGTCGAGACGGGTGTCGGGGCGGTGCCGAGACGGGTGTCGAGACGGATGTCGAGACGGGTGTCGGGGCGGTGTCGGGCGGATGTCAGGGCTGGTGTCGGGCGGGTGTCGGGGCGGGAGCGGTGTTGTGTGGAAAGAGCGGGCTGGGCGACAGGGAGGGCGGTGGCCGGGCGGATGGGCGGGGACGTATCAGAGAACGGGGAGCGAACAAGCATGCCAGTGGCGTGAGTGAATAGTCATCGTGGTGATTAGGGCCGTCGGCGGATGGGAGACGGACAAGCAACGAAGAGGGGTGACAGGCGTTGCCGATGCGCGGACTGTGGAATGAAAGGATGGGCAGGCAGGCGAACTGCGTGGGTGGGTGGTTGGGTGAGTTAGTGGCGGGACAATGAGCATCGGTGAAGGCGACCTTGCGAGGTGGGTGGCTTGGTTGATGGGAGGAACGTGGCGGCGTCGGTGGCAGGGGCGTCGTCGTGGCGGCGTCCAGGAACGCGCATGTATTGGGCGTGGAAGGGCGAGCGGGTGACAGGAAAGATGGGCTGCTAGGGGACCTGTGCATACCGTCGGGCTGCTGCGGGTGGGTGGGGTGTCTCCAGCACTGTGGGCGGGCAGTTTGGAGTGAGTAGTGCGACGGGAGTGAAGTGGAGGGGCATGGCAGGGTGTCCAGAGTCGGTGGTACGGCTTGGTGCGCAGGCCGGGGCAGTTGGCGGGCGGCGAGGCAGAGATACGGGCGGATGAGCGGCCTGCGCGGGTGGGCGGGTGGCCAGACGTGGATGGGCGGGCCGGCGTGCGGTGGGCGGGAAAGCGAGGCACGGATGGGCGGGCCGCGAGGTGTCAGAAGGTTGGCGAGGCGTGGATGGGCGGGGCAGCGAGGCGGTGGCACGAGCGGGCGTGAGTGAAGCGCGCGCGTTGTGGAGAAGGTGGGGCGGCGGACGGGTACAGATGAAACGGCGCGGGGGAGAGGACGGCGCGATGGTTGGCATGAGGGCGGCGTTATGAAGGCAGGGCGTCGTAGAGGGGGGCAGGCGGAGGACAGAGCGGTGGGTAGTACGAGTAGGTGGTGTAGTGAAGGCAGGGCATCGTGGAGTGGGCGGGGCGGCGAACGGGTTGTTGGGCCTCGAGGGGGACGGCGCAACGGGCGTCACGAGCGGCGGCCTGGTGTAGGCAGGGGAGTGGAGAGGGCAGGGTAGGGCGCGGTAGAATAGTCTGGCGAACGGCGTCGAGCAGTGCCCGAGAGGCCTCGCGGGACGTCCAAAGGACGACTGTGTGCAGCTTTAACGGCATTGCTGTGCGCTCTTTGCTTTCTCATTTCTAGTTGAATCGTGATACGAAATTCCCGACGCCGCTGCGTACTCTCGTTTTCGCAATTCAATTAAGATTTATCTTCCCCGGTGGCGGCCGTAAGATGATGGGTCAATTTCGCAGGATACTACTGCGGTTGAAATTTAGGCAAATAACTCTTCCGGTATTTAGAGACAATTGAAACGAAATAAAAGTCGTTTTCGTGTGACAGATTAAAAAGTTATAAACACCACCTTATGTTATTCTGTACGCAACAATGCTAAAGATTTCCAACGTTATAGAACTTGAAATTAATTAAGCAGATTATACTGCTAGAGTAGTGGGCTTGGATTCGTCATTAGTTTAATGACAAATTTAAATTACTTTGAAAATTGTTTGTGTAGATCTTTATTACTAATTCTCAATACACTCAGCATTATCCAACGAAACCTATTCATGAACAGTACTAAAACACATGATTGACTTTGCGAAAGATCAATTAGAAATGTCATATACTCTCTGAAAACTCTGCGATTAATATGTCAAGAAATGTCTAGCTATTTTTCATTTCACGACCTTTGGCAGATAGTGTAGCAAAAGATATGAGAAACATCAAGATCAATCACTGCTTATCAACTACTCAGAATGACTGTAATACTCTGACGTCCCAATCACCTTTATACCAGGTGCGGGAGCGACAGCATGGGTCCGTTGAGTCGTCGTACAAAGTATGCAGATTTTATTTGGTTTCCTGCAATGCGAAATCTGGGACTAAGAGCGATTCGTTTTTCGTTGCCCCTACGTTCTTCCACTAACAGAAACTCAAGTGCATTTGGGGAAAAGAAACATTTTTCATAGTTGACTAAATTATACAAAGGGTCACACGTGATCCGTGACACGTTGTCAACTCATGCGGAAGGGCTTCCTGCCCCTTTCCAAAAGCAAGAACGTCAAATAAAAACACACATGGAAAATGTTTCAAAACTACAGTCAAAATTTTACTATTTAATTATATTGTTTGGGTTCATTATGAAAGTTGATCTCTATTTAATTAAAAATTCCTCCTCGTAATGATAAACTGGAGTGCTAGCGAAACTAACCACTAGCATAATCGCCAATGCAAAACTAGAAATTACAAGGAAAAACAACACATCATTACTAAAATTTTGAATAACCTGGCAGTCACTTCTTTCCATTTTACAACACCCCTCCTCCGCTACAGTTCCTAGCTTATGATAATAACTCGTTTATGTCCAGTCCAATCGTTTTATAAAAATGATTAGAAGTGAGATTTCAGAAACAGTCCCCATTCAGTACTTATCGCATGTAGCATCCATCGAACTCCTTTAAGCGGCGCAAGTCGATGGTACTCTTGGATTCACCCGTTACTCCCATGTAGCCTAACGTCCTTCTTCCATTTCAATCACCATTGGATTGAACACAAGACCATATTCTCCTGTCGTAGAATTCCAGTCATTATTGCCAAAGCAAAGCCGCAATATTCAAATTCTCAAACAGTCCATACACCCACCCATTGGGCAGCCATTCCAGTTGGAATAATTATCTCCCAAATTTCTTCTCCAGACTCTAAGGCAAATTGTTCCTTCTACGTAACTGAAGACGTCACCGAAGGAATCCATGACGATAAGCATACCACAGCAGTTTTTCTAGATGTAGCTATAGATTTTGATACCGTTTTCTCCTAGGTTAATTTTTAAACCTGCAGTATGCTTCTGATCCATGAAATCCATTCTGATGAATCCATTGTATCTCTCGCAACATTGAACGTTTTCTTACCAAGTGAACCTTTTGTACGTCTCCCCAGGCTCTCACACTTTCACTATCAAAGCAGGAGTACCCCAAGGATCCACCTCTTCTACTTTATTTAATGTTTACACATCGAATATACAATAATCCAAAAATACTGTAATAGCTCTATTTGCTGATGATACAGTACTATTACTCAAATAGCAACCTTGAATCTGCTATGAAAGATCTGCAATATCACCTACATTGTTTTCCAACTGAAAAAATGACACATTGAAATAAATCCAAATAAAATCCAGGCAAAATATTTACCTCCGAGACAGACGCCCAAATCCAAAAAACAAAAAATCCTTTTTCA
>CAXIVR010000818.1:0-66322 GCA_964035755.1 Teleogryllus oceanicus
AAAAGGGGTGAAAGGATAAACAAATATACCCGAAGTGGGACTCGAACTCGCGACCCTCCGCCCGACGATCGCTACGCCTGCCCCTTAGCAATCTCGGCCACAGGATCTTCTTTTTAAATGATACTCAAGCTATTATTGGTGTGGAGAAAAAGTTTTTGTCCTTTTAACAGGATTTCAAATTATGTTACTACTTTTTCTACAAACTTGGACTGTCAAATAGCATGCGAAAAATAATTATTAAAAATATTTTAATTCTGGATGTACGTATATCAAACTATATACTGATATCTTTAAATTTCATCTAAAGTAATACATTAGGCACTGTCAGACAATTGTATGAAGATGCGACTTAAATTTTGAACAAGTTCAAGAAAAGTTAAATGCATTTTGAATGACATGTTCGTGCAGTTTTATCAGAAATTTCAAATATTTGTCTAAGACTTTTTTCTGAAAATCAGTGGAGTTAATAAAATTTTGAAGAATATATGCACTTGTATACGGTTCTTCATTAATATTGTTTGTATTAGAATGGCGTGTACTGTTTGCTCAGATTGCATACCGCACTTCAGCAAGGAAAGTGACACAGTTTTTTCTACAAATTTAAACCTTCAAATTTAAACCAGCAAGGGAAAAGCGCAAGCCCAAAATTGTAGTATTTGACAAATAAGAATGGACATAGTCGAAATAAAAAGTGCAAAAAAGGAGGGTCTTGCATATAAATATCGCTCTGAGATTTTCGCACCTATTTTAGCGTTCAGGAAACATCATATGCTTTTTTACAACTGTGGTTTTAAATCTAAGACAACACTCGTTCAAACCACTCGAGTTTTCAAAAATTCGAATTAAAGAAAATTTTTTCGCGTTGCCCAAAGGTTTCCCCACCTTGTTACGTGTTCGAAATGAGAAATGAACCTTCCAGTCAACGGCAATTTATTCAACTTTTTAAAAATTCGTTCCACCTTAATCCATTTATCGACCCACGCGTCTCTTCGCCTCTGGTCGAGAGTTGAGCGCGGGGTAATCCCCATTAATATCTGTCCTTCTGTATTCCAGAGAACTGTATTTTTTTGTTTTCTTGTCTCGTGTAGTCAGTTGTCAAGAGGACCGCCAGGTAGCATCTCCAGTACGCGCCTGTTCTTAGCGCCCTGCGTCACTCTCAGTGGCCAGAATTGGAAGCAACAAGGAAAGGGGTAGGGTTTAGGACACTTCACGGGTTGGACAGCGCCTTTATGCGGCAAACTCGTTTTGTTGGAACAATTTCACACGAGATTTACCTCGTAATTCAGTAGCGTTCTTTAAGTTTGCTTTTTTGGGGAAAGCCTGATTCCTCGCTGACCTCCTCGGGCGTGCAGGGCCTTGGAACTGTGTCCATGTATTAGCCTAAGACTGCGCATTCAAACCCCGGGGAAAAGGGATTTGGGATATCAGCCCTATACTTTTGGGTTCCCTGGATATACAAGCATATGACATCTGAACCTTCAGCGCATCGATAATCAATCTTCTTTCATTATTCGGTCTTCGTGATAAAGAATGTTTTCATTTTCATTCCAGAGGAGAATGATGAGCCATCTTTTGATCACTCTCTTTCTAATCTCATTTTTTGGTTGGTTGGTTACTGATTCCAAGATTAGTTAGTCAACAGATTGGGTCATTAGTCCGTAAGAGTAGTTCATTGGTTTCCTCTTGAGTTGCGGTGATCTTCCCCGCTGGATGGTGCGATCGGGCACCGACATGCCGTCGGTTAGTGGTGTTCCCCAAACCAGGACTCTCCCACCGCGGGGCCCTGCCCAGTCGGAACAAGCTCTAAGTTCCCGACTGGTCTCCGGAATAAGTGGTAGTGTCGTGCATGTTGTGTAGGTGTGTGTGGGGTTGTGTGTGTTTGTAAGGGAGAATAGGAAAAGGGAAGAGGAAGGAATGATCGCGCGCGGTCGAAGCCTGTTTCATGCAGCCTGTACTATACTGTGTATGGCCTGTGTTAATCGGAGAAACCACGGAAAAATACCGATCAAATCAGCCGACCTCTAGAATTCTCCTTCAGACAGCGACTAAATTGGACCTAACAGAAAGCTAGTGTACAAAAAACCTGCCATCGTCAGGACTCAAACTGGACCTCGATCAGAGGCGCTGCAGTGACATCAGTTGATGCCTGAGCTACCGCTCAGGTCTCAAATATTATTTTAGTTCCTTTTCACTATGTTCTTTAATTAAAAAAAAGGGTTTAGAGCATCCGCCTCCCGTAAGTTCAAATTACGGAAAAGCAAACAGATTTGAGTTTCTTAATTAAACCATCGTGTTCAGGAGAACGAACTGCAATTTTCCGGTATATTGTTTACTGTAATGGATTCACACTGCGATTTTCAGACTTATTGTTCACTGTGAATGAGATTCGCAACCGTCTTTTAGCTGTCTCGCACCGACGTGCTCGGACACAGACTGCATTCCTCGCAAGGGCAGAAGTCCCTCGCCTCGAGTCCTTTCCCCTCCTCCCCCCCCCGCTGGGACGGCCTCGCCCGCAGGCCCCACCGCGTCGCCCCCCCCCGCTTTGACAAGAATTTAATAAAACCCGCGACTGTTTGCGCTTCTAACACAGCTCGCCGCCGCCACCGCGGTTGAGGGCGCAGCGCGTTTAAAAGTCCCAGAGCACACTGCGTTTCCCCGTCGCCGCCAGGTGGTGAGTGCTTTCACAGACCTCGGTTCGCCCCTCTCCCCACCCCCACAGCTCCGCACTTTTTCTGCCCCGTAAAGCTTCCCCGGTCAAACCCCCCAATCATTTCTTTCCCCTCTGTCTTTCGACCTGCTACTTTGCTCAACTCTCTACGTGACCATAATGAGCTAAGGCCTAGAAGTCTTCGTTGAAATATTCACTATATTTTGAACTCGTTTAAAAGATTATTATCTACCTTTCCAGTTACCAAACCATAATCTTAAATATAATTTTCTCAGAAAATGTTACTAGAAATGTGAACCTCTTGAAGGGTTACACCTCGACATTAAATAATTTATAGTAATTAACGAAACAAGCGGATAGAGTGTGTAATTGGATGAGTTATGTTGAAGGGAAAAAGGCGACGATAGGAGCAAGGTTTTCTTATCCTGATCAATTATACCCCTGTATCCACAGGTTACGTTAATTTTTTCTTTTTCATTTAAGAAAAATTTAAAATTTGAGAAATTCAAGCACATTCTTACCATTGGAGGCACACATTTGATGACGTAGTATTGCTTAAAAGATATTTCAGTGGGTTTGCATTATTTTCTTGCAAGAAATATTTTCATTTTGAAGTACTGAACATAGTGCGGACAAGATTTAAAGCGACAAAATCATGAAACATTACCCACGATAAGTGATTTCAGTTACGAGAGAAAATACAATAAATTTGTGAAGGGAAAAAATTAGTTACTTCTAGCAATTTTGGTATAGCAAAACTTTTTTGGGAAAGGGTAACACAACTGTGTTCATATTTTTACATTGTAATCAAAGACCAAATGTTTTACACATAAACATTAACATCATTTATTCACAATAAATATTTTATGCTGTTTCATTAGTAAGCTTCTTAACGTTCACTTCGCCAATTTAGTTTTATTCACTCGTTGTTTATATATTTTTGTAGGTACGTTCTCGTGGATGTATATTTTTGTTCATGTTTCTGGCCGACTGGAAATACATTGGCTGGTCTGTATTACAGTTTCTTAATTAAACGATTTGACTCATTTTCTGAATTCTGATTGATAGGTTTGCGGTTTTAATTGCGCGAGTGCTATTGACATAGAGATAATCAACGATTTTCATGGAATCAATGAGTATTATTTAGTTAACTAAACAAAAAAATAATAAAATAATGATAATAAAGAAATCTATTTCAAGAGGGTTTTTGCCTTTGATAGTGAAGGCGATTAAGTAATTCATACATAATATTGATGGTTTCAATAATTACCTAATATTAAATACGCAATAGATAATCTCAATGTAGATATTAGTATTAACCATAGATTTGCGTATCCGTCTTGGGTGTTGAGTGCTTGTAATTTCTCCCCAGTGCACCATACTACGTTTTACTAAGCTACTGATTTCTGCTTCACGAATGTGCAGGAAGTTGTGTACGAGGGCCCGTCGTGAAAAACATTTACTAAGAGCACTCAATTTCCCCTGAAGCGTTACACTGCTTTGCATTTCTGCAGGTTCAACCATCATGCTGCCCCCATTTATTTTCTTCTCCATTATCTCACGCCTCCGCATGAAATCTGTAACCTCACTTCATCTCTTATACCTAAGCTACTCGTTTTGGCCGATAAAGCCTCCACTTCTCTTTTATGTAGGGAAAACCCCTTTAACCCGTCAGCGATGACAGGTTCAGCTAAATTTTCCCACAAAAATGAAAACCTCACTGATATTTCGAAGAAATTTCACATAGAAAAAACCTATTCTCATTCTGCGGTTCTTGCTATCATATTTATCAAGCTCATTAAAAATAAAGGGTATAACATTAAAGTTTCAAGAAATAGTAATAAAGTTCATTTGGTTATTTATTACTTTCTCGTATACGTACGTATGTACGGAGTAATATTCGTAGTATGGGGGAAAGTTATGCTGCGGAAAATCGATTTCGAGATTTCAACCAACACGTATTGGGGGCTCTGATCCAAAAAGTTTTGTTTTTGATTCAAAACGTTCGTCTGTAACACCACTAGCGTGAAACCATGCGTACAATTTTTAAAAATGATATCCCCAGTCAATCTGTCTCAAAGTCAGAAGCTTTGAGATTTTGAAACACATTCTATAATTTGTGGGTGAACACATTTACATGAAGCCTCAGCGACTTTTTCCCAAAACCAGCTCAAATTTTTTTAAATTTCTTGTAAAAATGGAGTAAAATATCCTTATAAAATGGCATAGCTCAGATTTTCACCGTTAACTCTCAATTTTCCCGAAAAGTGCACAAGTTTTAATTTTTTCAGCGTTGTCCTCATCTAAAAATTATCATAGATTTTCTTAATGAAATTTGTAGTACATAATCATTTTTTTTAGGTTTGTGTACAGTTTTAAAACACTTTTAGTTTCATGGAATATTGCTTGAAATCAGTCAATTTTAAAAAATACAAAACAAAATTTATTCCCAAAAAAGGCTCCCAATTGTTTCGTTAAACTTTTGGTTAGGATAGTGCTAAATGTACTCTATTAGATTACATAAACCCATTTTTCTTCATTGTTTTTTAATAATTACAAAATGTAATTTTCTTGACTAGCCTCTGACGTTCTTAATATTTACGTTAGCGCAATTTATTCTAATAATGCATTATGAGCACATGTACTTTAAAAAATGCCATTAAAATTTTTCAAAACTCAAAAAATTCTGTGAAATGAACTCAAAAATTTTGCATTTTCAAAAAGCTCAAACTCCATTTTCTAAAAAATTAATAAATAACTAAATAAAAATAAAATAATAATAAAAAGCTCAATATTTTCTTCCCAAAATTTCCGAAAAGATGTGTTCAGGTGTACTATTTTAAAGGGGATCTAAATTAATTTTTGAAATATCTACGCCGTTTAATAGAACATTTCGAAAGTTTGTATACATTTTACATTGCATTGATACATTATTCAAGTCGACTAAAAGTGCTTCAAATGACTTGAAATGATGTTTCTGGAAAACTCAAAAGATTTCCTGAAATTTGTTTCAAATTTTGCATTTAGAGAAAGCAAACGATTTTGCAGATTAGCAGTTCAAGATATTTTCAACGAAACTTTCCGTATATGACGATGTTTATTCTTCTTTAATATTCAAAAATTAATTTTTTAGATTCTACCATTATGAAACCTAAAATTTAGTGAACTTTAAAAATGTTTTTTGGGCCCGATGAGATGGCAGATAATAAAGAGATGGCACTGGAAAGAGAATGTAGCAAGACCGTAAGGTAGCCCAGGCCAAAGAAAATTTGAAAATAAGCAGCTTGATAAGTCTGTGCCATTCTGTAGCATCATTAGTTACTTTACATTGTTTATGATTTATGTTAAGACATTGTATTCAAAAAATGTTGTACTTTCAGGCGAGGATCTTTGGGAAAATAGTGCTACGTTACACAGATTTCTGATGCTGTAAATAAGCTTTCATAATGGAACTATAAATAAATTTAGTAATTGTCATTATGTGAGACGTTAAAAAAAGTTGCATCTCAAATAAATTCTCCATTGATTCATATTAAAATATTATATATTTAATAAATAAATGTTTTATATTTCCCAGGCTGTAAATGCGAAAAATTTCAACTTGTTTAGAAATATAACTATTCCAATCTATTTATTTATTTTTTATTTATTTATTTTACGTCAAAAAACAGTTAAAAACTGCGTATGACGTGCTATGGGAAAAAATGAATTGTGTACATTTTCAAAATTCTGTATCCTACACTAAGTCATATACTACTTAAATTTTAAATTTGAAAGGAGAAAAAACAAAAACTCCCATGTAGTAAAATCTATTTTAAAAAATAAATAAGCAATAATTTTGAATTTTGAAGGGAGAAAAAAACAAAAAACTCCATTAATAAAATCTATTTTAAAGGATAAATAAGCAATAAATTTTGAATTTTGAAAGGGAAAAAAAACAATCAAAAAAACTCCCATGCAATAAACTCGATTTTCAAGGATAAATAAGCAATAAATTTTGGCTCTTATTACTTCCTGCCGCGACAACATAAAAACGATAATTTGAATAATTGTATTTCCCTGAATTCTAGAACGGCACAAAAAATGAAGTTACATTTATGTCCAGAAGCAAACAAAGGGCCATCTCAGTATTTGCTCAATGGATCAGGAAACTGGACGAAAACCTGATCGGATGGGTCATTGACCCGGAAGCTGTAGTACAATAGTTTTACAGGTTGTTTATACTCATTTATACAGTTCAAACGGTAAATAATGCATTATGTATCATTGTTAAAATTAATGTTACTTTTCTTGTTTACTCATTTTAGTCTCTTTGTATAAAACAGTTATGCACGAAACGATTTCACTTGGGATTTAAACTTTTCTATTAAAATTTAATCGTTTAATGTCATCTGGCAAGGGGTTGTAAAATAATGTACATGTTGTATGTGAATTTTTGTAAATGAGCTGTCGATACTGTCACCTGATGAATAGATTTCACGTCAGTGTTATAGTAATAGACTTCGGCATTTTCTGAAAAAATATTCCGCCCTTGACAAGTTTTTTACAAAAACCACTGATTCTAAATAAGAAGACCCCAGTAATGGTAGAATTCCCAGATTAATGAAGAGAAGCACATGAATCACGTGGGTGGGATTTGGGTTTTTATTCGTACAATTCATTCTTGTAATCTAAAAGTCTAGGAGCTATAAGTGTATTTCCCAGAAATTATGCCATATCTCAGGCGGGAATGAACATTCGCAAGTATACAAACGAGCAGTATGAAGGTGACTGAATTTGCAAGAATTCTGAACGCGTAACATAATGAACTTAATTTTGTTTTCAATTCATTTAAATGGACGTTCCATTTAGGTTTGACTGAATTAAAAGACCAAAAAATTTTTGTTGCCTTAACATCAGTCAATGGTACCTGTTCTTTTTCAATGGGGCACAGAATTGTTTATTTGAAAGGGAAAACTGCATTAAAACCTTTTTTTCTTTTCGTTTCCCTATTAATTTGTTATTTCGGAACCAATTTGAAAATCTGATATTTACTATTTACTGTTTATTTATTGCAAGGATGTTCGTATCATCCGCAAAAAAGAACCGTTCTTCCGTTTCGAATCGTCGGCATATCTTTTCTAAAGTGGGAAAAAGAATAGGGCCTAAATTGATCCTTGAGAAACCCCCATGCAACGGGCAGAAGTGGGAAAAGGTGCGTACGTAATGTTCGATCTTTCCCAAATGTATTTCCAACTCTCTGAGATCGTTGTTTAAGGTACGAATATAACCAATCTAAACAATACCGGATTCCATATGAAGGTAATTTGGAAAGTAAAATGTCATGATCAATGACGTCAAAAGCTTTTGAGAGATCTAAAATAACCCAATAGGTGCCTCGTTTTGATCCAATGATGAGGCGATATCTTTTGAAAAGTAAATATAGCTGTTTCTGTTGATTTGGATTTTCTAAATCCATGTTGGCAATCTGAAAGCGCGTCGTGTTTAGTGAAAGGTATTCGTATGTAAAAAGTCTCTAATATTCTTGAAAAAACAGATAGAAGAAATGGGATAATTTTGAATTTCATTTTGTTGCCTTTTTGAAAAGCGGCAATTTTAAGCTGTTTTTAAAATATCTGGAAACGTTCAGTGCATAAAGATGCATTAAAATGTGAGTTAACGGTGTATAATGGCATACGCACAAGTCTTTAACAAAAAAATCCCGTAATTCATCTAAACCGGACGAAAATTTATTTTTAGTTTACCGATTATTTTGAGAATTTCATGGAAGAAATTTCGAAACGAACATTATGTCTAAAATTTTGGGTGAACTGTCTGTTTTGAATTTTGTGCCTGAAGATCCTTAGTGAGATCGGGAGCAATTCTCGAAAGTATTGGTTGGAAAATTAGCCACTGTTGCCGGATCGTTTTACACTTATATCGTTATATTTTAAAATAACATTCTCTACGGGTTTTCTAGTTGATTTGGTTGTATTTTTATTATATTCCACATTGCTTTTGTTTTTTTATTTGAGTTCAAAATATCCTGATCGTTTCATGATTTTAGCCTGCCTTATGACTTTTGTAACAATGTTTTTTATTTTTAAAGTAGATAAGGAAATCTTGAGATACGTCATGACGTTTAGAAATAAAAAAAAGATTTCCTTGTTTTACAAGATGTCCTAATCCCTTGTGTTATCAGAATTGCTTTTTCCCTGAAATATTTAATTTTCGTTTTTTAGGAGGAAAGCAAGTGTTAAATGAAAGAGTTGAAAAAAAAAAAAAATATATTTGTCGTTGGTATCAGCAGTATTATAAACCTTTCCATGACTCCCATAAAAGTAATAATAAATAATTTAAATTTTTACTTTTAGTAAACAATCTATATCGTGTTTTTTATTGTGTCAGTGATCGCATTTCTTATAATGGTAAAATTTGTGCATCGGTCACTGTATCCCAAATCTTTTTTTTCAACTTCATATCGAGTTGTAGTTTTGTTTAAATATAATTTGATCAATTGCCTTCATAATTTCTGTGATCCGTGTAGGCACTTTGTAATTCTAAAATGGAGAATTAATTAAATTGGGAAAAATTTTCTTTCTCCCAAAAATTCACCAAAAAACAATGTTAAAATATCGGCATACAACAATGGATTCAAAGTGATTGCTGACTTTGTTAAGTGTTATCTCCAGGTTTTTTAAGAACGAAATATAATCTGCAGTTCTCTTTTTGGGGGTCTGTAAATGCAAAGTATTATCACTTTTAGTGAAGTAAGATGTACAAAGAAATTTTAAAATATTTTCAATGGAGAACACATTTAAATTTCCCCCAAGGGATAGAATCAATATTATTTCTAACGTAAATAAACCCCCCGTTGGCCTTTTGGGTTTCTCTCTCTCAAAAAAAACCTGGGTAAAAGTTTGGAATTTAAAAACCCTTAAAAGTTCAAGCTCAATCTAAAAAGTTCTTCTGCCGAAAGAATGCTTTTAAATAATGAACGTTTTGAGTTTATTTAAAATATAAAAAAAAGTTTTCCCATTCCCTGGACATTGGAATGTAAATTGAGATATTTCTTTGATTTTAGCATAATTTCATTTATAACTGATATCACAAACTTAATTTTTGGGTTTGTTTTTTTCATGGTATGCAGTAGTTCATTACAGTGCTTAAATTTATATTGTTTAATGTTTGTAGTAACATATATTTGCATTCTGTAAATAATTGGAGTAATACGCTCGATGTGCAATGAGAGTATGGTTTGCTACAACTTATCCCTGCATTCACTTTATAGCCGATTTTCCTGTCAACGTGATTTCAATGGACCTTTTCTGAGGTCCCCGTTTTTCTAATAATTCAGTAACTTAGAAAAATATCAAACCAAAATCAACTGAAGAATGTTAATGGGGCCTTTGAGAAAAAATCAATACCATAAATGGGATAACTAATCTGGGAAAAGAATGAACGCTCTATGATTCTAACGAACGAATAAATTCTAAAATTTTTTTCCAAAACCCCTGCATTCAATACAGCAAATAGTGTTTACAACTTTAGTGTATCCACGTTTTTAAAAGAAGATATCGTAAAAACAATTCAAACCCCATAAATCTTGCATCCCCCGCTCCTCAACATAATATTTTTTATTTCCAATCTAAAAAAAAAATTTAATTCCCAAACATTTAGAGTTGCAAACCCTCCCATCTTATGAATAGTCTTTCACAAATCCCGACAACTCATGGGCTATTAAATCAATCACTTGAACTATTTGTGAAAAAAAGTTTTTTTAAAAAATGTTTGACGGCTCGAAACAGACGTCTTTTTTTCTATAATTGTGGGGTCTGAACCTTTTTGGTCATCTCGGGGATGATCGCCGTTCTGTTATGAAAATTTAGCTCCGCTTCCTGTGGGTCCCAAAAATTTGTCTCTCTCTACATCTAAACAGAACATAGATGTAGATATCATTATATTTACTAAATACTGAATAGTGTGGCACATTTTGATCGTTGAGATAGACATGTCTTTCTCGTTCGAAGCGTTTCGTATGCTGTGATCGTCATTCGTTCGAATTTTTTGTTGAACTTAACGTTTTGGAAAAATAATCCATTTGAATAAATCAACTGAAAAGGTTTATGGTGTTTGCGTATTTTAACTGACGACGCTGTAATAAGGTAACGGCTTTTTTATTAATCTTTTATTTCAGTTAATTTTTTAAATCTTAGATATGGGTCTGTTTCGTCACACACCACTGTAGGTAGCCAAAACCGTTCGGAGGGGTACGAGACGGAGTACACCTGCTATTATTTTCGCGTTGATTTTTGAAAAAAACTGAAACACATACACTTCATCTTTTGACATTTTTAAATTTTTTTACCGCACCTTTGTAATTCAAAAATTTTTCTCTAATTTATCTCCTTCTCGTCCAAATTTTTTTTGCTTCTCTTTCCCGACTGGAGTTGTAGTGTTTTCCACGAGGCGTTTTCCCTTTTTCCCTTTTTGTTTTACGAGCAATACTGTTTTCCTGGGGGAAACAGGCGGTGTTTTTTTTAAACACATGGAGCGATCGTCGCTCTGTTACGGTAGGAATAAACGCTTTGGGGGATTCTGCGAAGCAGAAGCGCGCGTCGGCCGGACCCAACGGGCTGCAACAGCGAATCCCCAACCCCGTCTCGCACCTTCTTGAATTTGTGTCGGAATGATTGCCATATGTGTCGCTGGGGTGATTTTGGATGAATGGAAAAGAGAAATTTTTCAAAAATTCATTGAAACAAACAACATTCTACTGAGAATGTTGGCGTCGGAAAAATTCGGATATTAAATTTTGGCTTCAAATATAGTAGCTAAGTTGTGGGGGGCTGTCAAAGAAAGATTCTGAAAACGACAAGTAAAGACTGGTGGCCCCGGCGTTAGAATCTATTTTCAACATTAAATATTGAAAAATGTCTGTGTTACCTGTGCATGGGCAAAAAGAAATAAAATTTCTTTCAGTTTATCTCATTTTTGATGTGTTAAAATTTAATGCTCCGCCCTTTTTTTGCTGGGTTTTGATGCCCAAAAAGGGGGCTCAGATCCTTCAGCCCCAAAGGGTTTCAAACTGAACCAATCTATATAAATGATTCAAAACTCAGTGCAGCCGACATGTGCGCATCACGGCAGGCGATCCGCCACCAGCCGCTCGGTTGTTGATTTCAAACAATGTGAGCCTTATTCCCAAAACCCCAAGTTCTTCGAATGTCGACACTGGTAAAGTTTGCTGGCGGGGTGCCGGGCAAAAGGGGGTGTCATGCGCATCTTTGAAGTAGTTCGAGCTTGTTATTCTTTGACAAAGATTTTTTTCGCTCTGAAAATGGTTCGCGATTTTCAAGGAAAAAAAAATCGTCTCAGGCCTTGTTTTAAATGTCGTCCCCAAGCTCTAGTCTACTTCTTTGAAGGATTAATGCATCTGCAGATTGGGAAAACTGGATGTAGTTTTGGATGTCTTTTTCTCTCATGATTCGCCACCCGGGCCCGGGGTCTTTAAACATGGGGAAAAGTTCACTTGTGTTTTTTTGACAAAAAGGGTTTTTTTCTCTCTGTAATGCAGTTGACGATTTTCAAGGGAAAAAAAAATCGTCTCGAAGGCACGTTTTTGAAATGTACGTCCTCACGTCTAGTGCTACTTCTTCAGAAGGCAGTGTAATCATCTGCAGATTGGAAGACTGGATGTAGTTTTTGGGTGTATTTTCCTCTCTGATTCGGGTCCCCCCTGGCTGGTGTCTTAAACGGGGAACAGTTCGAGCTTGTTATTCTTTGACAAATAGATTCTTTTTTTCTGTAATGCAGTTGTGATTTTCAAAGGAAAAAAAAATCGTCTGAAGGGACGCTGTTTGAAATGTCTCCCCCCGCTCTAGTGCTACTTCTTCAGAAGGCAGTGTTGCATCTAGATTGAGAAGACTGGATGTAGTTTTGGATGTCTTTTTCTCCTGATTCGGGTCACCCCGGCTGGTGTCTTAATCTGGGAACGTTCGAGCTTGTGTATTCTTTGACAAATAAATTCTTTTTTTCTCTTTAAAGCGTTGATGATTTTTAAGGAAAAAAAAATCTCTCAACACGCTTTTTGAAATGTACGTCCCTCACAGCTCTAGTGCTACTTCTTTGAAGGCAGTGTAATGCATCTGCAGATTGGAAGCTGGATGTAGTTTTTTGGGTGTATTTTCCTCTCTGATTCGGCTCCCACATGGCTGGGGTCTTAATCATGGGGAAGGGGTTTGGCTTTTTATTCTTTATAAATAAATTCTTTTCTCTCTGTAATGCAGTTGATGATTTTCAAAAAAAAATAAATCGTCTCGGAGGCGCGTTGTTTGAAATGTCATCCCCACAGCTCTAGTACTACTTCTTGAAAGGGAGTGTAATCATCCGCAGATTGAGAAACTGGATGTAGTTTTGGATGTATTTTTTCCCCTCTGATTCGGCTTGCCACGTGGCTGGTGTCTTAATCTGGGAACAGTTCGACTTGTGTATTCTTTGACAAATAAATTCTTTTTCTCTGCCAGTTATGATTTTCAAGGAAAAAAAAATCGTTTAGGCGCGTTGTTTGAAATGTACATCCTCACAGCTCTGTGCTACTTTTCAGAAAGGGAGTGTAATGCATCTCGTTGAGAAGAATGGATGAGTTTTCGATGTCTTTTTTTCTCATGATTCGGGTCCCACGTGGCTGTGGCATCAAGGAACGGGTTCGAGCTTGTGTATTCTTTGATAAAAAAATTTTTTCTCTCTGTAATGCAGTTGATGATTTTCAAAGAAAAATAAATCGTCTCAGGCGCGTTGTTTGAAATGTAAACCTCCGCTCTATACTACTTCTTCAGAAGGCAGTGTAATGCATCCGCAGATTGAAGACTGGATTATTTTCCTCTCATGATTCGGCTTGCCACGTGGCTGGGTGTCTTAATCATGGGGAAAGGTTCGGCTTTTTATTCTTTGACAAATAGTTATTTTCTCTGTAACGCAGTTGATTTTCAAGGAAAAATAAATCGTCTCAAAGGGACGCTGTTTAAATGTACGTCCTCACAGCTCTGTGCTACTTCTTCAGAAGGCAGTGTAATGCATCCAGATTGGGGAAAACTGGATGTAGTTTTTGGGTGTATTTTCCTCTCATGATTCGGGTCGCCCATGGCTGGTTCTTAATCTGGGGGGAAGGGTTTCCTTTTATTCTTTGATAAATAAATTCTTTTCTCTCTGTAATGCAGTTGTATTTTCAAAGAAAAATAGATCGTCTCGGAGGCGCGTTGTTTGAAATGCATCCTCCGGCTAGTACTACTTCTTCAGAAGGCATGTAATGCATCCCCAAATTGGGGAAAACTGGATGTAGTTTTGGATGTATTTTCCTCCTGATTCGGCGCCACGTGGCTGGTGTTTAATCATGGGAACGTTCACTTTGTATTCTTTGACAAATAAATTCTTTTTTCTCTGTAACGCAGTTGATGATTTTCAGGAAAAAAAAAATCGTTCCCGGGGGCGCGTTGTTTTTAAATGTCATCCCCCAACTCTTGCTACTTTTTTAGAAGGCAGTGTAATGCATCTGAGTTGAGAAGAATGGATGTGTTTTTGATGTCTTTCTCTCATGATTCGGCTCACCCGTGGGTGTGGCAGTCAAGGGGAAAGGTTCGAGCTTTGTATTCTTTTATAAATAAATTCTTTTCTCTCTTAATGCAGTTGATGATTTTCAAAAAAAAATAAATCGTCTCAGGCGCGTTGTTTGAAATGTACATCCTCACGCCCGTACTCTTCCAGAAGGGCGTGTAATGCACCCGCAGATTAGAAACTGGATGTTTTTTCCTCTCTGATTCGGCTTGCCACGTGGCGGGTGTCTTAATGGGGGAACGGTTCGAGCTTGTTTTTTTTTTGCAAATAGATTATTTTCTCTTAACCGTTGATGATTTTCAAGGAAAAATAAATCGTCTCAGGCGCGTTTTTTAAAATGTCATCCTCACAGCTCTGTGCTCCGAAGGCAGTGAAATTTTGCAGATTGAGAAGAATGGATGTATTTTTGATTTTTTTTTCTCTCTGATTCGGCCACCACGTGGCTGTCATAAGGGGGAACGGTATACACATGTTTAGGAAAGAGGAAGGTGTAAAAATCCATTCTCTCTGGATACCCGCACTCCACCGGATGAAGCAAAAGCCGTCCCACAGTCAGATGGGGTCGTGAGTCAAATCGACGCGGGGGAACATGACGGGGTCACACAAGAAATCGAGCGTCAGCGCCTTCTTTTGGCCCCAACCAATGAACAGCCTACGGAAACCGACTCCCGCGCCCCCTATGAGGGAAAAACATTGACTTCCCCCGGGCGCACGGACTTTTGGTAGTTCTGGGAATCGTTGCGTCACAAACCACGTGACCACAGCACGGGCCGTGGTTGAAAAACCCGACCAGACGTGGGCCCCCATGTTTCATGGTGGCGGGAAATGTTGAAATATTTTGAATGTCACAAAGTCACAATTTTTTAACAGTGACCAACCAAAAAAAAAATTATGAAGGGGGCCTTGCAATATTTAAAGGGAAAAGCATCATAAATCGGTTTCAGTGTCTTGTAACGGTGATAATTTCGGTATCTGGATATTTAAAATTCCTGCTAATATTTTGCGCAAACTGGTGCCGAAGCATGACATCTGTAAGTTGTATTATTTACTTATTACTAAGTTTTATTTACTTATTTTTATTTACTAAATGTATCTCTGTTCAATTCTTTCTATTAAACTCATATATTTCTGGTTAGGCGGAAGAGGGGGCCCCTGATGGGATCTCTAAAAAAAAATTATTATTATTTTTAAATTTTATTATTATTTTTTTTTAAGTTCTTGGCTGAAGTCGGACGGGCCCCCCCCCCTAGCCCTACTAACCCCGGGGGGACCGTGACCCCTTTAACTGTTCGGAAGGATTCTTTGTCTACTGATGATGTGCGCCGCTGGGGGAAAGCCCCGAAATGTTTTCCCAATAGTCACGACTCTACATAATTCTAATTTTTTCCCAGTTTAATAAAAATCAGAAATGTTTTTTTAAATTTTGAAACAGTTGAAAACCAACAATTTATTTTTTTAAATCATTTGTCTCGATGTTGGATCATTGCTTAGGATTTTTTTCAAATCTACATTTTTTTATGATTTCATATAGTTTAATGTAAGCAAAAATTTTATTTTATTTCTTTTAAATTTGATTCTTGTTGGGTCGTTTTTAAAACAAAGTTCAAAAAATTTTTTTTACAAGTACTATTAAATTTTATTTCGGGCCAAATTGAATATTACGATAACGGTTAAATTTTAGAAACGGGAAAATTTTTCAAAAGTAGTTTAATAGTTTGGGATATGCACAAAAAGATGGGCTTGTTAATTATTTCATATTTACAACAGTTAATTGTATAGTGCGGCCAAGCCATTTCTGTATCATTATATTTTTTACTGTTAACTGGGGGTTGGGAACCCAAAACTCGTAATTGAATTAAAACAACGCTGGTATCAAATTCTCACGGACCCAAACCCCATATTTCGGCATCATTAAACACTAAACTTGAATAAAAGGGGATTGGGGCAAATATCAAATCACTGTTTTACAAGCTTTTTTAAACAACATTTTCATAAGACTGATAATATTGTTTAAATTCATATTTCTCCGATATAAAATGCCAAATAAATGAATCAATTTCCTGCTGTTAAATATCTCAAAAGTGGCAAGTTATTTTGGAATGATTAAAAAAATTGAAGCTAAACATACCTTCAACATATTAAGAAACGAAATACACTGAGAATGGGGTGAATAAAAAGAAAAAAGATAAACTGCTTGAAAAATTTTTGAAAGTAAAAAGCAAAATCATAGGAACCCATGTTTCTTTTCTAAACAAATCTCTTAATGCTGAAAAAAAAAAACTATTAAAAGAAAAAAAGACGCAGCTATTGGTCTTCCAAACAGAGTTAATTCAGTAACAATCTGAAAAAATCTCTAATAAATTAGCCAATTCATTTGAAAAAAAATTTACCTCAAAATGATTCTAATGAGTTTACCCTTTAAAAAAAACGAGAAGAAAAGCTCGCGTCTCGAATAATCTTTTTTTGTATTAAAATCATATTAAAAATTTTTGTTCTAGTTTATTTTGAAGGAAAGAACAACATTATCTAAAAAAAGGCAGGAAAATGCCCAAAAACAATTTAATTTAAAAGAGCACCGGAAATCCCGAAAGTTTTAACGAAGCATCAAGACCCTACTCTATGGGGAGATCGAAAGACAACAACAATATTAGTAAGAATGAGTAACTTCGCGACAAACTACATATTGAAGAAAAATATCAAATTAAAAAAAAGAAACCCTTTAAAAAATTCATATATATAAACGCCTCACAACTCAAAAAAAAAAAACAGTAATAAACAAAGGGCTGAAAAAACAAAGAAAATCAAGTTAAAATTGGATGGGAAAATCCAAATTAATGGAAATGGGGAAAATTGCAGCAATTTTTTTAGAAATAAAAGCACTCTCTTGAAATCTATCAACATTTAAAAAAAAAACCCTACATAAGACCAAAATGAAAAAGAAAAAAAAACCAAAAACACAAAAAAAATTGCACTAAGTAATGCTTACAACACAAGATCTTTAATATCAAAGGGAAGGAATTGAAATAGACAAAAGGGTTTACACATATAAATTTAAAACCAAAAATACAGTTTGGGTAAGAGAAATACGAATATTTGGTGAACAATAAAAAAAAAAGAAAAGCGGAATTCTTCTTTGGAACCATCGAGGCAAGGAAGAAACGCTTCAAGTACGTAAAACCTCAAAACCAAGTAGAAGAAATATAGGAATATCTCGAAATAATTTGCTGGAAAAATTAGTGGAATAAAGTAAAAAAAAGCAAAAAAAAGATTAAGATCATTTAAAGTCTGCCCCCACTATAAAAAGAGCAAAAAAGAGGAAATGAATAATTCTGTTTAAAAAATCTGAAAACCAATACACAAGCCAGTTTTTTTTTCAAAAGGGGATTTCAACCAAAATATAAAAAATAACATTCTTGTACCCCTTACAACTCGGAAGACGCAAAAAAAAGGGCAGAGGCGGTCGTTGCAGAGGTCAGAGGTTGAAATTACAAAAGCTTTTTTAAAAAAGGAACAGGACAAATGGACCTGGACATCCCCCGACGGGAAGACAAGTAATGGAAATTTACTACATTCTACCACAATATCACGTTTCGCATCAAAGTCAACAAAAAATTTAAAAATCAATCAAACCATAGAATGTTATTGCAAAATCAAAAAGATGAAAGAAATCTTCATGAAAAGGGAAAAACAGCCAACAATTTTGATGCTGTTTTTTTAAAAAACAATTTAGGGAAAATGTATCATCCTGGAAGAAAAAGTACAAAGGGGATACTCAAATAAAAAAGTAAAAAACGCTACAACAGTGTCGAAAAACTTGCCGCAAGGGAAAAAATCAACAAAAAAAAAACCCCAAACCCAAGAGAAAAAACGAAGACCTCAAAACTCGTAGACAGGAGGAAAGAATGACCACACAGAAAACCAGCCTTCTCAGCAAAAATTTTGAAACTAAAAAAAGACAAAATGAAATAAAAAAAGATATAAGCTTCAACAAATTGCTAAACAGAAAATGGAAAACTAAAATTCAGTAAAGGTAACGAAAAAAACACCAAAATGCAGTGGATCCTCAGTGAAAAAAAAAACAAGAAAAAGTAACTCAGAAAAAAAATAACTCAGTTGCTATAATACAAAAACAACTGTACAAAACAAAACAAGTCAAGTTTAATAAAACCTGAAAAACCTCCAGGAAAAAATGGGGGTTAAACAATTCCGAAAGCATGCCCAAAAAAGAGGTTACAGAAATAAAATCATTTAATGACATTCAGAAACCGAAAAATTTTGATGCAATAGACATAACATATAACATACACAAAACAGGAACCAGAGACATCTAAACAACAAAAGACCATAAGCCCCAAAAAGTTTAATATGTATAAATTGTTTTCAAATGTTTGACGAAAAACTTGATAGATTGGACGAAAACCCTCTGAACAAGCGGGATTCAGAAGGAATAACATCAGAGCATATAAAAAATCACAAATAATTGAGAATGTCAAAAAATATAATTTAAAAAACTCTACAAATTTTGATTTCTCAAGGCATTCGACTGTAGACCATGCCCCATGTTTGACGTCTATTCTAAGAATTCCGGTAATTTTATAAAATTCTAGCAAGATGTACAAACAAAATAAAAAAGTTCGTACCCCAACAAGGGAGAGGGTTTTTTAAAAAAACGTGGGGGTCAGACAAGGGATCATTTTCCCATTTTTACGGATAAATTCCCCGAAGACTGGAATAAACGACCGGGTCAACCTAGATGGGCCCAAAAAAACAAATCTCCGTTTTCTCACATCGTACTCTTCCCCCCTCCCAAAACATGAAAAGATGCTTCTAAATCCGAAAAATGCACATCGTAGGACCAAAAAGAACACCCAAAAAATAAAAAAAGACAAACGACCAACTGGAATTCATTAGAAGGAAGAACAGTATGTGTTGAAAAACAAATACATGGAACAAAACAAATATTTTTTTTAAAAACAACGAAATGAAACACTTTCGAAAGCAAGAAGAAATTTTTGAATATCTCCTTTTTCAACAACATAACAACAAATTTTCTTAACAACATAAGTATATCATTAAAAAACCCAAAATCATGGACATCTGAACTCCCCGCTCTAATATACGGATCCCAAAAATGGGGCTGAGATTCAAAAAGTTTCTAATAGTGAATCAAAATGGAACGCAATATTCTGAATATCGCACTTAGAGACAAAATAAAATGACCCTAAGGACATAACAAAAAAAAAAACAAGCACAACAAGTCCCAACGAGCGTCAAATGACCTGGGGGGGCACGTGGCCCCCCCAAGAAAGACCCCCCGACAATGGGGTATCCAGAACGGGATGGGGGAAATTTAAAGGAAAAAGACTGAATGGGCAGGAATTCAAGAGAAATGGGGCAACACCTGGAAAGTGCGCTCCGGGCACACCCACGTGGAAGCACATCCCCAATCGTGGAGGGGCCCAAAGTCACTTTCAAAAAAACTCCTGGTTTTAAAAATGAAAAGGGAACAACCAAGACCCACTTTTCTATGGGGGGGCCTTTGCCTAATGGGGTTAAATGGGGTAATAATAATTAATCATAATTTTGGGTTTAATAAAGAAATTACAGCTGTCACCCAAATCTTCTAACAATTCATTTCTGACCTTGGAGATATATATATATATATATATATATATATATATATATATATATTTAAATTTTTCCCCAGAGTTTTTAGTTGTCTCTCAAACCCGGTATATATCAATCTAATCCCGACAACAGACCGACTCCTTGCTGTAACATTGCAAAAAATGGGAAAATTATTAATAGACTCAGGTTTTTCTTGGATCTTCATAATATTTTAAGGATAGCCAATTTGGATATTGAAAAGGTCATTCCTCAATTCCCTTATAAATACTGACCTTCAAAATTTT
Source organism: Teleogryllus oceanicus (assembly GCA_964035755.1). Classification (NCBI taxonomy): domain Eukaryota; kingdom Metazoa; phylum Arthropoda; class Insecta; order Orthoptera; family Gryllidae; genus Teleogryllus; species Teleogryllus oceanicus. Next base: position 20,173 of record CAXIVR010000818.1, read on the forward strand.
TTTTGAATAAACAAAATGTTAATGCTGTTAATTTAACACAGAGAGAGCTTCTGTACGATTTAACACATTGCATTTGACAATTCCACTGGACATTGGAAAAAAAAATCATCTAAAATTTTTCTCAAATTTTTCTATCAACGTGAAATTAATCAGAATCAACGGGGAGTATCTTGCAAAACTTAGAATATGGTTTTCCCCAAAGGATGTTTGCTAAGTGTTACACCTCTTGTTGGTTTTATGGGTGATAAAGTCTTAAAGACTCCGGTAATTATAAAAAATATGATTATATTTTTTGTTTTGTAGAAGTAAACTTTAAACTCTATAAAACAAAGCCCTCGACCTTTTCCCAAAAGGTGTTTTAAACGTGCATTAAATTTTTTCCTTAAAAAATGTGTATTTTAGTGTGGGGCCCCAGACGTTCATAAGGCTATTCTAAAAATGGAATCTAAGACAAAATCTTAAATCGAAAAAAACCTTATGTGGCATTTGGAAATGTGGCTCCTCCGATTATCTGCCGATTTTATGCATTCCATATATGTTCAAGAACCTCCTGATTGTTAATAAAATGGAAGAACTGCATGCATGTCTTCATCACGTAATCGGCGACGCACAATTCCAATTACAGACGTTGCTGACACTTAAAGATCCATGAAAAAAACATTAAATGGAAGGTTTCAAGCATTGTCTCCCCTTTGGCGCCCTACACGGGAAAGTGGCAAACAAAAATTCTGATGACTTCCCTCGCAAAGAGAGTCTTTGCTGAGTTCGTCGTACAAAAAAATTGTCATCAATTTTAATTTAATTCATTTCCCCGGGTAGGTGCCCAATTCTTGGGGGTGTAGAACCCCTCGCCGGCGAAAACCCAACCCCAAAAAATTTCGTTTGATAAAACGTTAAACTATCACGTTTGCAGTAGACCGGAACCCTCCTTTTCAACGGCCTTGAATGACTATTAAATGTCGTCAATAAAAGGTTCTTAAAATAAAAACCGTTAAAAAAGTTTGCCTCTCTAGAAAAACATCATTGCCTAAAATTCCCCGCATAAAAATGATAATTGTAAAAGTGTGGAAAAGGGGACACGGTCGAAAGTTTTCCCAAAAGTGGGGCTCCTCGGGAAAGGGAATCCCCCTTTTTCCAAATCAGCGTAGGAAAATTCCTTTCAACCCACTGTTGATGAATTCGCAAATTAAAGGCCCTTTTTGGGCGTCCTTCAGTCTGCTGAATGAGTCGGTTTGTTGGTTGTTGTGTTTTGGGGCCCGTCAACTTTTTGGTCATTAGCCCCGTAAGTTTGGTGCATTTTTTTCCCCCCAGGATTTGCTATGATCTTCCGCTGGATGGCGATCCGGCCCGATCTCCGTCTTTTTGTTGAGCGGGAGGATGTGCGTTGTTTTTTTGGAGAGTCGCACCTCCTCTTTGAGTTCAAAAATTTTCTCTCATTGGCTTTTTATTTTAAAAAAATATCGAAGTATTGGCTGTTTATTTTTCTCTATTCTTCAGGTTCCCAGAATACTTTCAGCGGGCCCAAAAACCGTGAACAGCTTTTCCTGCTAATGTTCGGGTTTTGAATATTTTCCACAGGATGGTATGTTCACCATGCTTTACCTTTTTGGTTTATGTGTTGAAAGTTTCATTACAGGGTTTAAAATTTTTTTGAAGAATACCCCGTTCATAACGCTTCTTTGTCTGTGAACCTCTAATCTTGAGCTCTCAGTAGCCGCGTCAACTTCTTTGGGATCGTCGACTCCTTCGGGACTTTTGGAGTTTGGGTTCTTTGTGTTTCCGTTATTTTATGAAATACCACTATCAAATTCAACTTCAAGTTTTTCCACTGTCACAGGGTCCCCGAATAAGTTCATCAATTCGAGTTTCAAGTGGTGATGAAATGACCGAGGTTTTCGTCAGTCAGGGGCCCCCGACCTTTTTGAACTGCTCTGCCCATTTGTAAATATTCTCCTGTTTGTACATCTTTCCCCATTCAGTTTATTATTCAGGGTGTATATTAGCTGGTTTTCACCTTCAAAAGAAATGAAAAGCCGAACGTCTCAACCTTTGGGGGGGAGTTTCAAGTGCATTAATCGTTCAGCAAGTGTTGGGGTTATAAAAAGCAATGCAGATACAAAGATGAAAAAGTCTCATCCAGTCATGCCAACTTGGTCCTAAAATTCCCTTTTCTACTAAATGTTTTTCACCTGATCAATTTTGCCTCTTTCATTTGAATGTCTAGTCGGTTCACAATTCTGCACAGTTAAAAAAACACAAAAACATTCAGAAAAAATGTTCAAAAAATGGAATTGGATGTTGAAGAAGGGAACCCCTTTTTTACAAAGGGTCCCTTTTTCAATTTGATCGTTTTATAAACTAAATATTAGTCAAAATATTTCTCCGTAATTACAAAGGGGTATATCAGATCACAGTATCTTGAGTCACATCTTTCTATTCAAAATTTTCTCCCCATGTCGTTACAAAACTCAGTTAAAATTTGCAGTTCTTACTCCTTTTCAGAGTAGAAATCACCCGGAGTTTGGGTGGTATCTTTATTTCTTTACTTCATCAATGGATCAAAAAAAATAAAAGACCTTGCCACTAAAAATGTTCCCAAAAATAGGTCATTATCACCAAAAATACAAATTTTTAAATTTTGTTTTTTTGGGCGGGTTTTTAAAAATTTAGTTTTTAGTTTTTTGTCTAAATGGAATAAAAAGTTTTTCCCCACTCGCCAATGCAATAGTGTTTCTCGCGGGAAAGTCAAAGACAGCCACATTTATCACCTTGTATCTTTTTATTGTTAAATAATCATCAAAACTACGTGTTGCATTAAAATTTAAAAACTTTCCTTGATTTTCCCACGATAAAAAAAAACCAAATTTTTTTGTTTTTTTTGACCTTTCGTGGTTTTTTTTTGTCAATTTCGAGATAGATAAAAAAAATTTTCCTCTCCACCTCCCCCCTATAAAAAACTTTTTTTTCCATCATCGCTTTATTCAAAAAATGACGTTTGTGATTGGCCCTTTTTACCTTTTCATTACCCGTTATCATCCATCAGTTAAGACCTTTTCTGAACTGGTAGTTCCCTGGACCATACGTATCCTTCTTTACTCATACCTGTTGATCTTCAATTTCTGACGATAGGTTGTGGTTGTGTTTACATTTCGATGGTCAATGTCTAATATTTCAATCTTAAAAAAAATGAATCAAAACTCCCAAAGCAAAGGTTGTCCCCAAAAAACCTGGATCAACAAAATATTTTTAAATTCTATTTTTGTCTTTTCTTCCCTTTTATTTTGATTATGTTCCTTTTTTTTTCTTCTGATAGCATTTGAAACCAAACCAATCTGTATATAAAAAAATATTAACTTAGTTCGTGCAGTTCTGGATTCAAAAAAGTGTTAATCATTTGGATTCCCCAATTCTTTCTGGGAAATCTACCAATAAACCTACTTCTTTGAATTGGCATTCTATTTGTTTTCTTCTTTTCACATTTTTCTTTTTTATATCATTCAGTTTAATTCTTACATCCAAACGATTACGTGTAATAAAAATTCAAACCCCAATCAAGCATGAAGCGGATGCGGGAAAGCGCTGCAGGATCCCCTCTCATATCAGGAAACATTTTCTGTCCTTGGGGAAAGGAAACCTTGTTTTCGACTCAAAAAATCCCGGTGATTTTCCACAATGCTCAATAGCGTCTTACATTCAAAAAACCACATTTCTCATAACACCCAAAACCCCCTTTTTTCGCCTCGTCCCCGGGCGAAGTGCCGCTCGTATCCCATGTTGCGTAGCAGTTGGGAAAAATTCATTCTTCGGAATTTTGCTTTGTTTTTTTTTGTAACAAGTTTCAAGATTTTGGGGGAAAAATCTATCTTAAGCGCCCCCGTTTAAAATGCACTTTCCTGGCTCTTTTTTATGTATGAAACATAATTTTTTAAGGCGGGTGCCAATTTGAGTTTTTTTCGGCCCCTATAAATTAACATTTTGGTGGTGAGAATCATTTATTACCTTTCATTGTTTTCTCATTCCTTTTTTGATTGACGTTTTTTTTCCAATGACTAATTTACCAGTATCTCTTTTCCGTGATTCTCAGCGTCTTTTGAAACCCAACCAATTTTTGATTTTTTTGTAGCTCTTTTTTTTTCTTCCATTTCAAGTCCCTGCTCTTGTCAAAAGCATACAGGCTTTCTTTCTCTGTCCCCTTTTGGGGTTTTATTTCTTGAAAGTAAGGCTGCTCCATATCAAAAATTTAAAATCTTTTTAGAAAATAAACCCCCGCGTTATGTTCTGATGCACTCTGCATAGGCTCTGATGTTTTGAACTAATCTGAGCTCAAATTATTTTGTAGTCTTGCCCAAAAAAGCTACACTATCGATCCTTACAAACACGCAACAATCGATTACCTCATTTCGCATTGCACGAATAACAGCAAACTGCGTGTTCGAGGATTATTGTTTGTAAAAAATTTTTTTTAAATTGGGAATTGGTCAGCCAGTATTAATTGTTTAAAATAAAAAAAATACAAAACAGTCCAATTTTCCCCTGTAATTTTTTTATACAGATCGACAAAAAATCAAAAATCTTATGACGGTAAAAATTTGTATAGGTCAGGATATGATTGACTTGAGTGGACTTTTTGTACAAAGACAGTCAAATCTTTAAGTTAACTAAAAGGGGAAACAAATGGATGTGACCCAAATCCTTCTCATTATTCATCCCCACAAATAGAATAAACAAGTAAAAATTTACTTCAAAATGTCCCAGATCTAGAAAAAATATAAGTACATAAAAAAATTTTAGCGGTCTGAAGACTCCCAAAGTAAAGTATCTCTGGAAAAAAAGGTCTATTTTCTTATAAAGGCATCATTATGTCCGTCAAACCCGAAAGAAAAGTCCTGCTTACGTGCGGCAAAATTTTTATATTGAACATTGCGTTGTGGCGCGAGTTGTTCTATTTTTTGTAAATCGCCGTTATCATTTTAAACTATTAAAAAATTAATCTCAGAGTTGAATTTGCGATTACCAAATACTTTTTAAACCCAAATGCACTTTAATAATGTTGAACTTTCTGCGAATGGGCATCAAAAATGCAAAAAACCCTTTTGTAGTGCGGGAAACATCCGTACGTTACGAAGAAATATTTTAATTTTTCACTGCCGATATTTCTCTGGCAAAGAAAAGCGTAGGGGCATCAAAAGTAGGATGTCCTTGACCAATGGATTTAAGGTCTAATTATTGTGAAAGTTTCTGAAAATTTTTTCAATCCCAGGCACCAATAAGTTGGACATCGGGTTCCAAGAAGAAAAGGTAAATTTAGGAACCAATAGGGTCTTGGACAGGCGAAAAATGATAATTATGTTTTTTAAGATAATATTTAAATTTTCTATTTTTTTGTATTTTTGTTGTATTAATCTTTTCCAAATTTTAAAAACCCTTAAGAAGAACCCGTAAATTTTCGAATTTTTGGGAATCGATATCGGTTAAAGTCGTTGAAATTCCCTTTTTTAATATAAAAAAAACATCGGTCTGAGAAACGAAACATTGAATGTCAGACTTGAAATGGAGTTTTTAACTCGGAAACTGATTCAAACCTACTGTTTTAAGACTTTTACAAACGACAAAAGAAAAACATGGTTTGATCTAGTTATAAAACCTTTGACAAATAATGGACACATTTTTTGAAATTAACCCGAGCATTTTTCATTCCATTTAAGAGATAAACTAGAACGTTTTAATAATATAAGATATAATATGAAAAGCAAATTATTAATCATTTCTACCCAAATTTTTTGCATGTCTTTTTCATTTCCATTATAAGAAAAAGTCATAAAAAAAAAATACCCTTTTTTCTATTCTCCTCTTTACTTCTTAGATTTTTTCCTTTTTTAAAGGGACTGGGTTGGAAAAATCCTTGGATTTTGTCTTAGAATGGTTTTCGTTCCTGTAATTTCTTAAGTCTGTATTCAAAATCAGTATTACAAAAAGAGTGGTGCTACAAGGCCTTTTTCTCGCATTATTAAAAACGCTACTTTGCAATTGCATTTTCCCCTAATAACACCTCAGCTATTTTGAAAACGTCAATTCAAAAAGCGAACAACACACTGTTGCCAGCGCGGTTTAAAAACAATGTGCATTCGTTGGCTATGTCAATACACTAATTGGAATATTAATTGACATCAAAATAATTATGAAAATTTTGACTGCTCAGTCGTGAGATGCCTTTTTGTATTTAAATTTTCACAAAACCTTCTACCATGATTACATTTAAAGTAAATTAATCACTGACCCTGTTCATGTTAAAAAAAGATAACATTATTTGAATATGTTGTAGCCGTCACAATGATGTCGTCGTCGTTCTGTTTAAGTTAATTGATTACCGTCTTTTTTTATTTGAAACCCTTAAACGAAGGGCAGGGAAAAAAAAACTTTAATTATTCGTAAAATTGTATAGTGGTTCCTTAGATCGATCATGGGGAAATATCCCTAAAATACTTTAAATCGTAAAATCTATTCTTCAAGGTGATAAAAAAAATTTGGTTCTTCGGGGTTAATTTTTTAAAAAAAAATTGAAATTTAAGGCTCTTATGGAAAAAAAATTTCGTGAAGAAAAATTTTCCCCAAAAAAAATATCCCCTTGAGAAAACGAAATTTAAATAAAAATAAATGCCAGAAAAAAAAAAAAATTAATATTGGTATTTAATATTGGTATTTTTCTCGTGGTCTGTAGTTGGTATGAAAATGTATATATTTCATTTTTTTCAAGCAGACGATAGGCAAAAATTACTCATCCCCCCCCCCAATTGTATATGATCCTTTTTAAAGAGTTTTGTATAACAGACTTTGAGGCAAAATCTATCTTCAATTTTGTAGTTTTGAATACTTTTTTAATTTTAGAAAAAAAATAGAAATACCTTAAAATTAGTCTAGCGCCATATTTCTTACTGACTTATTAGAAATGTGGAGAAAATTTAAAGGAAAAATTTGGACCGGTTTTTGAGCAAACTTTTTCCTAAATTTCAACCGCAAATTACGTAAAAACCAATCTTTTTTAAAACAATTGTACTTGACGTTTTTTAAAGAGACGATTTTATACAACAGACGTTGAGATAAAACCTCAAAACCTTCAATTTCGTGATTCTAAAATTTCTTCAATTTTGTAATTTTGAAACTTTTTTTGCAATTTTTTCGTTTTCTTCTAACATTTCCTACTTCTGAGCTTGTTTAACCTCGGCTTATGACACATTCTCTTATATAAGAAACACACTTCCAGTTCTCATCAGACTTAAGTTTTTAGCAACTTAATTCTTTTAGTAACAAAACAAACTAGTTTTCGAAATGGATTTCACATTTAGTCACAGAGTCAACCCATGTAGAGTTTTCAGATGGCCTTCAGATCAGTTTCACTAACGCGGCATGCTTCGTGGCTCGTTGAAAAGTTTTCCACAGAAAAGCAAGAATTAGGAAACTTCTAGAGAAACTGCGGAATTATCGAAGCAAACGAGATCAAAATTGCTAGAGGTAACAGCTTAACGAACCTCAATCTATTGAATGTGTCTTTCCGTTAGTCGAGGACACGGATACCGCTTCAAAGGAATTATTTTCATGGCTTATTGAAAATCCGGTTTACGAAAACGTGACTGTTAATAGATGTGACCGCTTAATCAGTGAGCCGTTTGAGAGTTTTCCTTAATTTAGACTCATTATTACATCCCTGGGTATTGGTACAATGCTGTGGTCATCCTTTTCCCACATTGGTACAGAATGGCGCAGTTTTTCGTAGTATTTAGTTTCTCATTTTTCTGAGTCTAAAGACTATCTGAGACTCTCCTGGTACTTACCGCTACTCTGCAGTGTAGTGGTATATTTTCATTTTTCTGAGTCTAAAGACTATCTAAGAATCTCATGGTATTTACCGCTTCTCTGCAGTGTAGTGAAGAGCACCTTCGCATTGCACATACCAATCTCTGTCCTACACCTTCACATATTTACCCCAGATATTATTTGGCCAATCTCTGCTTGGACACTATTGTAGTATAACAATGTCCGCTTCCACCAAATTCGTCACGTTCATTCTTTAAGGCTTCTACACACTGTAAGAGGTACTGATTTGTTGGGCCGACAGTCAATCAATCAACAAATTGTATCGTGTGGACAAGACGTCAACAAAATGTTGGTCGGGTGGTTGGTTGGCACCGACACCCGACACCATTCCAATCACACAGCCTAACAAATTGTCTAGTGTGTAGCGTGGTTGGGCCAACTGCCGACGACAGCGCTGAAGTTTTTACTAATTTCCGCAGATTTCGTCATGATAAACCACGTGCTTCATCGTGCTCGATTCTTACCTCGCTTTTAGTAGAATAATTCGTGGTTTAGTTTTCGAGTTTTATTTCTTTATTATAATGCTAGGTTAGGTGACTCTTAGAACAAACAACAAAGGTCATTATTACGGGTTCTTGAAGCAGTTTAAGGCTTCGGATTGTTTATGGAACTCTCGAGCTCACAATATACCAATAAGGATATTATGAACTCCACATACATGACTTTCTTAGGAATTTATAACAGGGTTATCCTCAAGTCACAATGGAAGCTGACTCATGGCTTCTTTTATTATCGTGTTCCTTTTTTTAATAAAGGGTCAGACCATGTCAGCAATTCACGAAACACGATTCGTCCATTCTCATAAAATTTTGAAGTCAATCGTATCTAATTCTTTAACCAGGTTCACGTGTGAAAATCACTTTTGTTGCAAAAGCCACTTTCTTTTACCAAACTTTCCTTTCTGGTCATATCCTCTTCTGTTAAAACACGCGCGGTATACCTAGTCAATCTTTTGGTATTTGTTTAGCGACATCTTGCCTAATCACACGCGAGAACACCTTCATTGAGAAATTTCCAGCACGACTGATAAATTGAGTTCTGGTAGGGCCGTGTGTAGCAAAGCGTACAATCTGGTTGGCCCAACAAGTTGGTACGTGTAATCCCCTTTACAAAGACGTTCAGTTCTTTTCTTCTTGCAGTACCTCGTGGACATGAAATAGGAACCGCCGTAGGTGGCTCAGAGCATCAACTAATGACACTGCAGAGCCTCTGGTGGGAGGTCCTTGGGTTTGAGTCACGACGGTGGCAGAATATTTTATACTAGCTAGATAGGTGGAATTCAGTTGCTGTCTCGAGGAACATTTAGAGACCGGTTGCTCTAATTGGGAGTTTTCTTGGTTTCTGCGACCAACACCACGTGAAAGTGGAATACCTAACAACTGCGTTTATTTTCCGCGTTACAAGTTTGTAGCCTATTTAATATCAAAGATAGTGCAGCAACCATTCATCTACACCATACTCCCAAATATATATGCCATGCGTCTCACACAGTAACTGAAATGTGTTTAGTTTCGTTCACGTTCGTTAATAATCAGTTCCTTTCATTAGATATATCGAACTGTAAGACAGCTGGTAAGAATAAGATTACATGCATGAAACGACAAACCGGTAGCGGTAGCTCAGTGCATCACTGAGTGTCTCTGCAGCGCCTCTGACCGGAGGTCTAGGTTCGAGTCCTGATAGCGGCAGGATTTTCGACACTAACTTTTTAGATAGGTCGAGTTCAGTCGCTGTTTGGAGGAGAATTCTAACAACCGGCTGCTCTGATTGGTAGTTTTCGTGGTTTCTCCGTTCAACAATAGGCGAATGCCGGAGTACTCTACCAACGGGCACGGACCGCGCGCAATCTCTCCTTCCTCTTCCTTGTTCTATCTTCTCCTCTTACACACTACTTACACTAACGTGCACCACACTGCACATATTCCGGGAGACCGATCAGGAGCTTAAAGCTTTGCCCGGCTGGGGCGGTGCCCCGCTGGTGGGAGAGTCCTGGTTAGGGGGAAACCCCACTTGCCGACGGTAGGTCGGCGCCGAATCTCGCCATCTCCGAAAGATCACCGCCATCTCCGGAGAAAAAACATGCACAACACTAACGGGACTAATGAAAGCAGGTTGAAGTGCGGAAACACGAAAAAATTAAACAATCCACACAGTAACTGAAATGTGTTTAGTTTGTTCCATTCGTTAATAATCAGTTTCTTTCATTTACATATATCGAACTGCAAGACAGCTGGCAAGATTACATCATAAAGCGTCAATAACTTTTTTGAGGAGAAGGAAAGCTAGAATTTCTACTTCAGAAATTCTCTCTTCATTGCTGAGAAATGCAAGTGGCATTATGAAGTGCATCGCATGCACTGTGATGGCAAAAATTGTTCTATTAATTAGCCTGTCTATTCTATTAATTAGCCTTTTTCAAAACACCGATCTGTCTTTGATATAATTTTCATGTATAGGACGTACGAAATCTCTTTACATGTTGATATATTTCTATTCTACACAAATTCACTATTTACTCGTTAAACTTTAGTAGATGTGTCGCGATTTTCGTTACGTTACGCATTAGCACACAATGCTCATGGTTGTTGCCTAATCAAGTTGTTGATCGATGAAGAATGTCTGTAGCAACCGTCCGTGTTAAAAGCAAAGGTTGATCCGTCGCAAATGTCTTGTGTTAATTCACTGCAGCATAAAAGCAATGTTCTGGAATAGTACGCGAATTCCTTGTTTCAGTTGATTGGTGTTCGTGTGTCGTTATTTGCAAACATTTATTTATTATACCCGAAAATCATTGTCAGAAGTAGTGAGGTCTGGACTTTTTGGAGGTCGTGGCGGGCTTCTTGGACGGTGTGGGAAAGTCGCGTGTTCCGCATCTAATCGAGCGCTTTAGGAACCATTCGTTCTGCCGTCTGAGGACATTCTCCTCAAAATGTGAAGATTCGTCTCGAAGTGTAACTATATCTGCTATTCTCCTGGCTGTTAATTCCAGGAGCAACCACGTATGTCATGTGCAGGGAACTGTTCTGGCTCACTAACCCTTTTGAATATCGTCTGAGTGGATGATTTGCCGTTTGCGCCTTCTAAATCCTATGCAGCGGATTGCGCACGATTTCCTCATGGAAATATGGATCGTCTTTTCCACAATTGGTGACAATACGATTTTGCATGTTGGGATAAATTGCACACTCGTCATATAACTTTTTTCATCGTCACTTGTTTTGAATGCGCGTGAACATCATGCATTCACACATTGCTCAAATCACGATTATTCACTGAATATGTCCCAAATGTGATATATGCAATCTTTCTCATGTGACCATTGGTACGATTTCCTCATGAAAGTAAGGATTCTCTTTCGCAAAAAAAGAAGACAATACGATTTCACGAGCTGGGATAAATCGCACATTCGTCAAATAAGGGTTTTTCATCGTCAGCTGTTTTGAAAGCGTGTGAACATCAGGTTTGGTTTTGAAACACGTTGTTTCAAACCACGATTAATTACTGAATATCTCATAAATGGATATATGCAAGTCTTTTCTTATGTGACCATGCGTACGATTTCCTCCTAAAGTAAGATTCTCTTTCGCAAAAAAACAAGACAATACGATTTCGCGAGCTGGGATAAATCGCACATTCGTCAAATAAGGGTTTTTCATCGTCAACTGTTATGCAAGCGTGTGAACATCACGTTTGGTTTGAAACACGTTTCAAATCAAAATTATTCACTAAATATGTCCCAAATGTGATATATGCAAGTCTTTCTCATGTGATCATGCGTACGATTTCCTCATGAAAGTTAGGATTATCGTTCACACAAATAAATACAATACGATTTCGTGAACTGGGATAAATTTCTCACTCGTCATTTAACGTTTTTCATCGTCATCTGTTCAGAAGCGCGTGGACATCATGCATGCACACGGTACTTCAAATCACGATTATTCACTGAGTGTATTCCAAATGTGATTGATGAGTCTTTTTCATGTGGTCTCACATAATCGAATGAGTCGTCTAATTCTAGACCATTTATGGCGAACCTGCACAGCATTTCGCACTTTCACTAATCTCAGGAGCCGCGCTGCAACTCGGCTGCAAATGCCAAAATTGATGAAAGGTGGGGATGAGATTCATTCCGGAGTGGGAACACCAATTAGAATGCGCAATTCAAACTATAACGCGTAAATTGAAAGAGCAATCGGTTGATTGATTCATTGATTGATTGATTGATATTTTCGTGTTTCCGGGCGCTACTTTCACTACAGTACCTCTGACCGGTAGGTCCTAGGAGTTCAGTCCTAACAGGCGGGATTTTCGACACTAGCTAGGCAGCTGGGCGATTTCAGCCACTGTCAGGAGGAGAATTCTAGCGACCAGATGCTCTATCGATAGTTTTCCTTGGATTCTTCGTTCAACACTGGCGAATGCCAGGCAGTACCATCCTTGACGTATCATAACTCTTTTCTTACACACACAGACACACACACACACACACACACACACATGTGTAGTACGACTGACAAATGTCGGAGATTGAGGTTGTCCCGACTGGGGTAATTGCCCGCTGATGAGAGATACCTGGTTGAAATTCCCGCTAGTCGGTGTGTATAACGGCGTCGAATCTCGGCAACCAGCGGAAGATCACGGTCACCTGCCGATCTAGAAAAAACATGCACTACAGTACCGGGACCAACACTCTTGCGCAGAAGTACTAATTAATCAATCATTTGAAATCATGCTCATTGCACATCCGGCCGCAATCCCTCTGCCTCCACTCATTTCGGCTCCCGCTCCGTCGCCCGCCCTCCACTTGATTTGAATCAGGCCTAAAACGTGGTCGTAATGCAAATCCAGTGGATTAGCGTAAATGGTATAATGGGTTTGAGGTCGCTAAATTTGAATATCATAATAAAATTCAAAATGCGGCTTCAAAATGGTGGATCAACTCATTTAAAATAAACAAAAGATTGCTAAAAATATACATATGTGATTCTTGAGATCACTGGTTTCGAATATCATAATGAAATTTCAAAAATGAAAATGGCGGGTTTGAAACGGCTAACTGATTCCTAAAAATGAACCCAATATGTGTAGAAATATTGATAGAATGGTCCTCGCGGTCGCTGATGTCGATTATCGAAATTAAATATCAAAATTCAAAATTGAAACTTGAAAGTGAAGGCATTGTGCGTAGAATAATGGTTATACGTAAAGTACTGTTCTCGAAGTTGCTGAATACTGCAGCAGAATTCAAAACCGATGCTTTGAAAAGATATATCGTATTTAAAGATAAGATTCTTTTCAGAGAGAAATGTGATTTAAGAATGTTTTTGACTTCACTTGGTTCGTTGATTTACTTAACATATAAAAAGTGAACAATCGTTATGGTCGTAAAGTAGCATCTGCGCATCTGTTCCTGTGCTCTGGAATCTTTACCCCCTTCCTTTTCCTATACTGTTTTTTAAACTGAATTATGAAAAAATGGAGTTTTAGTTGATATATTAACTCTACTAATGTTCTCTTCTTTGAAAAGAACCTCTAAAATTTGTCATTCACACAATAACTTAATTGTGTTAGAGACACCATAATGGCAATTTATGATTTCATGTCTTATCCTAAATACACATGTATTGACGGAATATCTTGCCCAAAATCGAGGTGATTTTAGAATATCTGTGCAAATCCTAACTATCTTTGGCGGCAAATTATGTATCTTTCATTCTCTTGACATAAAGGAAAGAGGCAGTGAAAAGAGACACATAACGTAGGAAGCGGATTTACTAACGACTGGTGACTTCAGGAGATCAAACTGAGCATGAAGATCATGACACCGGAAAACAAGATCACTTCTATTCGTCATTGTAAGTCAGATGCTCTAGAAGGAAATGCTTAAGAAAACATGCCGTCATTCAAAGTCAAAGGCCGTCGAAAATGCACTGTACACATTTCCTTGTATCATATTCACAAATACGATAATGTATAAGAAAAGCCCGTAAAGCAAATATTGACAAGAAATATTTCTATTTTTGGTTTAATTTCAAAAACCACAATGAAACAATACAACACAATGGCATTAATGTCGTGTTATTAAGTCCATTTAGAACTGCTGTACACAAATTTAAAGCCAAAATCTGAAACTCTGTTCGAAAATTGCATTTAAACGCTTCTGAAAATGCGGAATTTGAAGCTATATACGTTTACAATAGTAGTACAATATTATTAGTTTTGTATATTTATGTGTCACTCAATTGCCACCCATCTATCAGGAATCAATGCTGCACAGACCTAATTTCGTCGGAACTTATTTATTGAAAAGTATTATATGTTATGGAAAAATGGTCAACTGTAGTTTGAGATAACATCATTAAGTTCATTTTACACCCGTAGAACTATTAGTCTTGGTTTCTACGACAAGAAAATAAGATTCCTTAAGTACACTAAAAATCTTAAAGATGCTCAGTGGCACAGATTAATATTGTTTATTCATTCAAAAAATTATTCAGTTATTTTCTTATTAAAGTAATTACCAAAAGAAGAAATCGAAAAAATATACAGAAAAATAAATCTGGGACGTCAGAAGGCTCTTCTGGAATATAGTGTTAAATCTTACTATACAGTATTGCAGTAAAGTGGCTATAAAACAAATGATGCAGGTATGTGCAGATAAATGTTATTATTCTGATTAAGGGCATTGTACTTGATAAACAAAAAATTGATTGAGGCAGGAATACACGGACAAAAATATAATCAAATATACATGACTAACATTGTTACGCTACATAGATTAGAGTTCAAATTATTATACATGAAATAATTAGACACTTTTTCTTTAAAATATACTTAACTGATATTCAAAGTGTCTTCTTTTCGGAAACACAAAAAGAATCCATAGAAAAATAATTTAAACACTTTTTTTAATTTACCAAAAGTAGTAGAAGAAGCAATGAATTCTTGTGTTTCGAGCAACGGTAACTACAAGACCGTGCGGACGACAAAAATGTTGAAATAACGTTCTGGAGCTGAAGTATGTGCTCGAAGTCTTCGAACGAGTTTAATAAGTCAGAACGCCGAACGCACTTCGAATTTGCCACATGGCCAGGTTTTGGCCGATTCAGCCAGTGTCCCCCCCTCAATCCCCTCTTGACGGCTCGTGTATGACGGCGAATCACTATCAGTCAATCGTTTGAAACCACACTTTGCACATCGCCGCCTCTCGACCACCCCTCATTTCACCCCCTTGCTCCATGTCTCCGTCCCCTCAATCCCTCTTTCAATCATGCCTCCTCCTCCCCCTCTTTCCGACCCCGACCCCTCCTTCCCCTTTTTCCGCCCGCCTCCTCCTCCCCTCATTTCAGACCCGCCCCCTCCTCCCTCTCGTTTCAACCCACCCCTCCCCTCTCTTTTCGACCTCGACCCTCCTTCCCCTTTCCGACCCGACCCCTTCTCCCCCTCTTTCGCCCCAGCTCATCCCCTCATTTCAATCCGCCCTCCTCCCCTCTTTTCAGACACGCCCCTCCTCCCCTCTTTCGACCCCGACCTCTCCTCCCTTTTCCGACCCCGACCCTTCTCCCCTCTTTCCGACCAGCCCTTCTCCTCTCTTTTCGGCCCCGACTCCTCCTCCATCTTTCCGATCCGCCCAACCCCGCCCGCCCAGCGCGCGCCACGGCTTAAAGCGCTGGTGGCGCACGCGAGCCAATCAACTCAACACGCCGCCATGGCGCGCCGGAGCGATATATTTCACGGCTCCGCTCACCTGGCGCTTCAAGCAGATGGGCCGCCCGCGAGCGCACCGTCGCCGCCCTCTGCGGCAGCGCTAGAGACGCGGACGGATGTGAGCTGAAAAGCCGGCTTCTGATTCGTTGGGTCACGTGAATAAAAGTATGTAAATACTTATACTAGAAGCTTTCAAAGTAAATACTACGTTTCGAGTGAATAAAACTTTAATTACATTTACTTAGCAAATGCTATTTACTTATAGTAAATATTTAAGCTCTGAGTAAACAATTTCCCCTTTTTTAAACATGAACGAAACATATTTTACTTCATTTGTAAGTAAATACTACGAATTTTTTAACATGGTAGTAACAGCACTTGAAGTCTTTCATAGGTGAGATTACAGTTTTTAAATGAGGTTTTGTGTCCATGTGTGAGAGTGTGTTTGAGTAATGATAATTCTTGTATTAATTGTATAATAATTACTGAATTTTCTTGAATTTACGAGGACGAAGAAAAACATCGAAAATTGTTAAGATTTAATTGAGAGAATGTAGAGTGGATATCAGAACATTTGCTATGCCAATCCACGGTGCTATGCCAAACCCGAGGTGCTGCTCTGCCGAATGTTCGAAGAGTAAATGTTTTCCTGCATTTCGTCAGTGATCCATGTTTTCAAATTGGAATTGCAACTGACATCTGTATTCACCATTCAGTATCGAAGACAATACCAAATGCGAGTCAAAATAGACATCCCATACTTGGATAAATGCAAAGTCATAAAGTACCCAGGAAAATTAAATTTTCGGTTCAAATTCAAGAAGCCGCGACATCAATCAGATTCATCAGGAAATATTAATTTTGGTGAATGTCCTACATACAGTTAAGCCGCTACCGTTGTTCACATGCCTTTGCCTGGAGATATGCCCTCGTGATTGAATCAGTAAGGTCTCATTTACAAAATCTAAGTTACCATCTCAGTCATGCCTTATATTTTTGTGGGCTGAATATTGTATTTGCATAACTATGGTTCAACTAATATATTTTCATTATTTAAAAAATCAGGAAATATGTACTGTTTTAGCCCAACTAGTTTTAACATCAATCTGCCAAAGGATGAATCAGCTCTAGCAACTCTACCAATCCCCATCGAGCAATGATATTCAAAACTTGACTTACGTTTTAAACTTAGTGTTAATCAGAAAACAAGCACGCTCGTCTTAGGCAGCACTTATGGGTTCCTCCTGGTTATAAACCTCTTACGAGGGCTGATAGAGGTCCGAAGTGCAGACTTGCTCTCCTCTTCCCTGCACAGCATTAGGAATTTCCAGGAACTACTTCGAGCCTCCGCCTTCCCAAAGCCTGCGCTGTTTGCTGCCCACCTCTCTGCCATGTGTTCAGTCTCTCTTTGATCTTGTTTCTGTTCCTTCCACATTTTGGTGATGTAATATTGCCAAACTTGCAAACCAGCTATTTCAAGAGCATTCAGGAGTGATGCGATAAATTAAAATTAAAATTACAACAATTATTACTCACCTATTGTCAAATAATAGTTGCATACAATTTCGAATATTTGCGTACTCATTCAGTATTCAATACTTCATAATGGGATAGATTTTCCTTGAAAGCGAACGTAAACTTACCATTCTCTGCCTCATTATGACCTACAAATTATAACACTTAAAACTGGCGCAGGTCTGATTTTCATTGAGCCTCTTAACTTTCAAAAATTGAAAATGTAGGGTAGTTCGTAATTTGTAAAATGTTCAAATCGTAAAATGTTTTTGGAAACTCTGTTTCTACATACGTCCATCCCCTCAATTGTCAGTTAATGAACAACACTGTTCAGACCAAAAAGCAATCAATATTTCCATCAAAACGGATCTTATCAGCAGATTTTGTTGATGTCACAGCCTCTCAATTTCTCTTTTTGTCTTTCAGTTTGCCAGGTAGAATTTCAAATGCCATTTTTTATCCAAGACTTATGTTGATACAAAGAGGATTGAATATAGTTATGCACTAATTGACTGTCAAGAGTTCAAGGTGGATATTCAGAGTCATCTCAAGAGTACTGAATTGGCATCTTGCGGAAATGATGTGTTTGCTGTGTACAGTGAAAACAGTAGGGAACAGTACTGAGCCTCTCGAACTTCTAATTCACTCCTTCCTTTTGGCAAACGATTTTCGAGGCTTTGTGAACTTGCTAATGGGTACAGCAGCTTCTTTTAGCAGCAAGTTTTATTTAATAAAGGATTGACGTACAGTTCAGTTTACATGAAATTCGTCATTTGTATTGTGGTCTCAAACTAATGTCTTATGAACTAAATCTAATATAAACTACAATTGAAGAGGCGACTTACCGAGCATCTCTAAAAATTATTACGATTCGCAAAAATGTTCAGAAAAGAATAGATAGGGCATGTTTTTTTTATTCTGGTTGAGTTTTCATTATATTTTCCTATATTAATCTATCTTGATTAATGAGGGGTAGATTAGTATAGAATTTATTGACGAGAAAGGCAATGTGATGTGCGATGGGATGGATGGGATGGGATGATTATTGGAAATGAATCAGGGGGCTTGGGTTTATAGTTCTTAGGTATTTGTTCTCGATAATCTGAATTTTGTTGATATTCTATTTAGCCGCATTTTTTCAAATTGGACAAGCGTATAGGTGAAGAGGTGTTATGATGGTTAAAATAATAATAAGAGAAGAACTACGGCGAAAAGAAACAGCACATCAAAAAAATAAGAAGTACAGACAGCAATGAGTGATACATATTGGAAATATACCGAAAGATAGTGCAAGCCCTGAATTACAAGCCGAGAGAAAAAAGAAACATTGGAAGACCAAGAATGAGATGCGAAAGAGGCTGGAACAGGCAATATGCCTAATCCGTAAAGGATGATGATGATGATGATGAAATTGGGTACTAGTTTTTGCATTATATTTATGAATTTGGTCCAATTATTTAATGCCGGAGTGGGTGAGTGGGGAGGGGTTGATATGGAGAAATTAAATCTGAAAAATGATCTGAGTCGTGTTGAAAGTGAGGTTGGTGAAAATTGGCATTCATATTTTATTGCTATGTCTAGTATATCTGGAAGCTTGATTTGGTCATAGGAAAATATGTTGGTTTTGGAGTGAAATCAATTTAATCGGTTTATTACATATTTTAAAAGTTGAGCGCCTGCTGGAAACTCTGTATCTCCAGTATACATGTTTAGCATTTAGATCTCCTAAACGTATGTAAGATACTAAGTGCGAAAGTAAAATGTTTAGATTTGCAATTTTTTTATTTAATAGGTAATTATTACATACAAATTAGAAAACTTGATGCTAAGTGGCTAGGCCGAAAACCTTTAAGCCATTACAATACCTACATTCTACCGCGTTCTAACCTTTCGTGCAATTTTTTTTATGTTTGGAGGTTTATAAGCGTCAATGATAGTAAGATTCGTGTTGCTGTTGGTAAGTAAAACTAATGTTTCGATGCCAGTGATGGGTGTTGAATGTTCTTCGAAATAAGCGAAAGTGTTTTTAATGGGATATGGATCACGGGATCGGTCAATTAATGAGATAACATTAGTTTGCCAACGTTTCGGAATATTTAATTCCTTCATCAGGGCTAACAAAAACCAAATTGTGATTGTGTTTTTGTTGGCCTGATGAAGTAAATGATTCGAAGCTTAACAACTAATGTTATCTCGATGTGACCGATCCCATGATCCATATCATACCAACAGTCGTGAATTCTACAATTGTGAAAGTGTTTTAAAGTATCACAACTCCGCCGCCTGGAGAGTTAGCCCTTTTTACTGTATTATAATATGGTGGTTTGATAGAGCTAGTGGTTTTAGATGGGCTTCTGTGATGCATGCAATCTCAACATTGGTTGTTTGGAGCCATCCAGCGACCTCCGCTGGCTGTCAACGCGACTCTTCCAGGAGCAAAAACCCTCGTTCCGTCTCCGGGCGCCACTCCCGTGGGAAATGCTCTCCTAGGTTACTGCCCTCGGAAATGCATTCTTACACCCGCGCCGACAAGCCTAACAAGAAGAGCATTGTTGGTCATATAACTTGCGTTATTTTTTAGAATGATAATCCATATAATAATAATAACAACAACAACAATATTTCTCCGGTCTTTTACAAAGGACTAAGATTTCAGTATGACATATTTTCCATCTACGGATGCTCTCAAAATAATTCTGCGGACAGTACTGCTGGATGTATATATTATTATTATTATTATTATTATTATTATTATTATTATTATTATTATTATTATTATTATTTGTTCGCAAATAGGCCATCTTGGACCACGCAGCACATGCACCTGCACGGGCTCAGTATCATTTATTACGTTGCAAGTCTTGCATTTAATCAAGAGTTATCCGCATTAGGCTGAATCCGATTTTATACCCCAGGGTTGTTAGTCTTGGGAGGTTGGAAGATGAAATTATGATAATGGAGGATGAATGGACAGCACACACAAGACATACACAAACACACCCATACCCGAACTCGGGACTTGAACCCGGGATCCTTCCGTCCGAGATCGCCACGGCACGACTACCTTAGTGATCTCGGCTGTTCGGACTGTCATAATCATTATCATTATTATTATAATAATAATTATTATAAGTGTTATAATAATAATAATAATTATTTTTTATTATTGTTGTAGTAGTTTAATGTTTTAGTATTTCAAAATTTGCTTCAACGATCGTAAGTTCTTTTTCCCTTGAAAAAGAAAATGATGTAGATCACTTTCTCAAATCATTTCTTATCACTGAATGCAATTTATTGTAAAAGAAAAGAAAAATATAGAAAGTGAAATAAAAATGTATAAAGAAGTTTAAAATTTTAATTTTACGTGATTTTCAAATTTTGAACACGAAATGTCGCCGATCAGATCTGCAGAGGTATTCGTTCTTCCAGTCGCTTCTAATCCATTTTAAGATAATTGTACCCTTAGCCTTCTCTTCACAAAGCGAGTTTTTCTCGAAATATAAAATAGTACTGAGTACGAATGAATGTATAAAGTTAGGAACCAGTGCCTACGTGAAAATCGTACCATGTAAGTGATGAAAGTGAGGAAGGACAGGAGGGTAAGAGATTTCACCCCGCATCAAAATAACATTTTTAAAACTGAACTCAATTGAAAAAATACACAAATTTGTCGCATCACGTAACAAAAAGAATTATCATTAATTTTATGCAGGTGGTATTTCTTGAATAGATCCGAATTTCATGAATTTATTACCCTTACATATGTGTTTGTGTATATATATCTTAATAAGTGGAGAAGCGCAATGAAACAATAGCTGTCAAAACATTTGTCAGATTTCGATCGAGTTTGCAGTGGAGCTATGACCATGAGCAAGCACGTGGTTAAGATTACTTCTGTCTCACCACTCATCCTTGATTCCAGTACGCGTTTTCGAGAAGCAAGGGGATAGATTACTTTGACAATAACGGTGTAGATACGGTGATCACTTGAGTTAATTTGCTTTGTAGAGTGGCGATTTCCGTATCAGATATGGGCAAACCCATACATGAAATGTTCTGTTTCCACGAATAAGTGTATTAAATGTAGTGCAAAGTGAGACAAATATGAAATAATAGATGAAATATGAAATTGTATAAAATTATGTAAAATAAAAACAGTTTTCATTCATTTAGAAAGTCTTATAAACTAAAATCAATTATTGGATTGTGTACCGTGTTACTGTAAAAATGGAGTTTATCACAAAAGTCACCTCTATTAATCACTACCAGCTTTATCATCTCAACTAAAAGAACCATTACCAGGAAACGCTTCGACATGCTAAGATTTCGTACTTCGGAACTCAGGCATTGTGCCACATCTCGGGTATTCTTCGTCACGCTATTTATAAATAATAACCTGTCGTGTCCCATCACCGATAGCCTTACCGGCTGCATCCTGTCCCCTACTGAAATCTGTACCTCACTTCGCCTTCTCCTCTTTCCGCAGGTTCTCAACCACCGCCTTCCGGTTCTTGCAGCGTCCGCCTCCGCCCTGCCGCCCCGCCGCCTTCGCGTCGCGGCCTCCGACCTGCCTCCTGCGGAGACGCCAGATAATAGGCGCCACGCAAGTGCGCAAGCCTCTTGATAACGTTAATTACGCCCTGTTGTCTTGCCTTCGCGCCGCGCGCAACCGTTAACAAATTGTGGCTGATAGATGTTTCCGAGACATCGCGTTCTCGAGCGGGTGAGAGGCGCTCCGCGCGCGCGTCCGTTCAAGGCCCCCTGGCAGAACACTGGTCAGGCAATCCCATAGCACCTGCGTACGCGGGTTGCGTTTATGTGATAATCTCGCGTCAATCGTCTAGCAAAGGAGCAATTAGACGTTCTATCCGTTCTATTTACTGCAGTAATCAATTTTAACAAAAATCAATCCGTCGGAATATATTTAAAATAATTCGATTTCACAGAAACTTGTGACTGTTAACAACCGAACGACGTAAAATGGTGGCATACTCACATTGGTGAATCTAGACTACCTATTTCATTTCTACTGTAAAATGTGAAAACAGATACCTAATGGACACCTAGTGATCAAACGCTGAAGAGACCTTCTGAGTTTAAGAAGCAAACGTGGTAAGCTCATCTAGAGCGAAAAACGTCCTAACGTTGAGCTAATCTAAACGCCATGATCACTAAGGGATACTGCACTAACGAGGGCAGGTCGTTTGTAACAGAGTTCTAGATTTCTATAGAATTAATAATTTACATGCAGTACTAATTTGTACACATTATCAAAATGTCAGTGAAAAACAGTTTTAATGTTTCTAAAAAACGGTCAATTAATTTTGAAGATCTCGGATTGATATTAATTTTTGAAAAGCAGTGCATCTGACATGAAATAGAAAATAATCATTTTATTAAAGGATTTGAAGAAGAACTTCTATTTATTTGGGTAGGTTTGACCAAGTATTCAAGATGGGGAATTGCGTGTGGTAGCCACAAATCAGGCATGTGTGAGAAACAGAGAGTGTGTTCGAAAATGGTGGCGGCCTATGCAGAACTAATTCCTCTTTTTTCATTCCATTCATTTTACTCACCTGAAGGCGGAATCGGTTTAAAGTCCTAATAGCAGCCCCGAACTCTGGGTGTAACGTCTGGCTAGATTCCTTTAGTGCAGAATCTGGTGTAAAGTAATATAGTTTTCCCTTCTGAAAAATCGTGGAGAGCGGAGATAGGGATATCTGCACCAAGCGATTCAATTGTCAAAGAAATTGTATTTAGGAAACATTTCATATTTAAAATATGTTGCATTTTACCCAAATTAATTTACAGATTCAGGATTGTTTGGGATACATTAAATTTGTGTATTTTATTCTCAGATACACTTCAATTTAAAATAGTTTAAATTTTGAATCGTTCAGTTTTTAAATTTATTTATTTAAGGTCAACAAAAACGCTGAGGTTTACGTAGACCTCAAATTTTAGGTCAAGTGTCTATTTACGTCCTTTAGAAGATCGTGAAACTTAGTGCACATGTTTACGAACCATCAAAAAATTGATTGCATTGCTATTGAAAAAAATTGATTGCTATTGAAAGCATTTAACAGTTCCTAAAATGTCTAAACGGGCGGTTCATGCCTATTTTAATTTTTGACTTAAATATGTGTAAGCAAGTAATTTTGATGAATTATTACATTTTGTTACTCTTTTTAATTTGTTTTGTCAAGCGCAAATACTATCCCCCATTTCCCGAAACGTGAATATTTCTGATCGACTACGCAGCAAAATCTCTCGACTAACATACCAAACATAGGGGCTCTGTCAGTCAGTATAAAGATGTTTCTTCACTCTCATCTCCTATCTTCACTTCTTACTCAGTTATACCCATTACCGAAGGAACTGCGCTATTCAGAGGTTGAGAATGAAAAGTGTGAACGAATGAATGAAATGAAAGAAATATTTTAGACAATCGTCGTACAGTTATAATAGTTAATATTCATTATTAAAAATTTAAATTAAATTGAATTTGATTGGTTGATATGAAATGTTGTAGTTAATTATTTGAAATCATTAGCACAGTCTCTAAACGTTGAAATGAAATTAAATGTTTTAACAATCTAGTCATAACTGTTTTCATACATTTAATGTAATATACTGCCAAACTTTACTAGTGTCAGAATACTCAATAATAAAACCTAACTTAGAATAATGGGAATTAAACAACAATTAAATTAAGTATTCAGAACATACTATAGATATGCAAAATTGAATAAAGAATTCCCTATTTGGATATCATCATATCAGTTTTATATTTCATTACAATGTCGCGCACCTACAAACATCTACATGGCCGAAAGTGTACTTTTCACAAGAACCGTAACAAACAACAGGAAACATACTGGTCAGTTGTGTACTGGTCTTCAACCAGGACCGCTGTAGCACACAATTCCCCTCTATTTAACACTAGAACGCGGACCTTGAATTTACCGAGAATTCCGCGCGCCGTCATTTTGACGTCTCATTTATGGTTATTTCTATATTTAGGAAATTTATGTACAAATGCCCACAATACTCAGATATCATTTCATGGATTGATTACAGTAATCAGAAGAATAGGTGGAATTGTCTTCAAAACAATTACGAAAATTCTGGCTGCCCTCCTGGGTTGCCTTTCGTCTTACGATGTTACAGACAGTCCGAAAGCGTTTCATTTCATTTCGTTTCGTCACCAACTTCTCATCTATACTTCAGATATGAATACGAATGCTTGTCAACAAAGAGAGCGTCCATAGTTCCTTGGAAGAGGATAAAATGATATAAACAAAACAAGCCGACAACAGAGTGCACAGTTCAGCGGATATTGAAGTAGTTAATTTGACGGCTTTCAAACATTTAAGATAAATTGATCAATATAACAATTTTGAGTGGATGAATATTTTCAAACTTTCACATATATTTGACATAAATACGTTTAAAGTCAATTTTTAACACTGGCTTACCGTTTATTTGAATAAAGATAACATTATTTGGATTGTGGTAGCCGTCAAAATGCGGCGTCGATCGTTGTAGCTCACTCAAGCTGGTAGTGCGGGAGCACGCGGGGCGGGCAGGTCGTGGCGCAGGCGGAGGCGCTCGGCCCCTCTGTGGGTGGGCGGGGCGGGGCAGGCCGCTCAATCAGGGAAACTTAGCGCGAGGCCTCGTCATTTGGGGCGCGTCAGCGGGCCCCACGGGCCCAGGAGGGCGGGCGCAGGAAGCAGCCGGAGCCGGCGGGGTGGGCTGCTCAGCGAACAGGCCCAGGTGCGCCGGCCACAACGGGCGCCTGGCTCCGGCGCATGATGATGATGATGACGCTTCAATAATCGATGGACCATAACATTTATATTTCAGTTGTTTCTTTCCCTCATGATCAATATTCTGCTCTGAAATTTCTAACGGTTCGTCAACTATCCACTTTAATTCTTGAAAAATTTAATCCCCGCAAAAGACGTCTTGCACCCGAGAACGAACAATTCTTTTCTCTACAGATTAGACGAGAACTTGACAGTATAATCCTTTCCTTTCTTGCGATATGTATCAAACGAATAATTATATTATAGTATAGTACCCTTTTCCCTACGACTTAATCTTTATCAGTCAGACAATTAGTCTTATGTAAGATCTCAACATTACTGATGTCTTTAAACTATGTTTTTAAGTGCGTTTTAAAAAACTAGTTTAATTGAAAGTAATGACAGGCTAAGCAAATATTGTTTTATTGACGTACTAATAGAATTGTTTTGTAATTGCGAAACATGCTCTGTACAAAAGGATAAAATATGTTTATGTTCCATATCAATTTCAGAAGTAACATGTAATAAATATTTAAAGATATGAGGCTACTATTAAAAAATAGGAAAAGACATCAATACATATACAGAAAATTCGACAAAAATTAAGTGAAGTTGCAAATTAAGAGATCTGAACGTTGAGCATTTGTGCCGTATATTACGCGGGAAATGATTTTCGTATTTTTCATTCTGTTTGCAGTAAATTGGATTCACACACACACACACACACACACACAGGTCAGTTTTATGTTTTTTAGGTTGGTGTTATAACATTTTGCTCCTTGAAAACAACGAGATTGCTTATGAACTACAAAATTTTACAATCTCGTCAATTGAAAGTAAATAATAATTATAAAATACAATAACAATTATAGTACCGATAATAAACTATTTTCACTTTCACGAAAATATTTTGTTATGTCCTGTTACACGTTTCAGCTGAACAACACCTCACTTTGAATGCCTTTGTGTAAGGTTGATCAGTTGCTGAAATAATTTCCGTTGCGGCTAGAAAACTCCCAACCACAGGATCATTTAAAATTGATATTACCATTATCAAGTAAAGTTGCGAGGACATCAGTTATACGGGTAGAACACAAATATTCAATCCAGATATAACAAAATAAAAACGTTTATGAAGTTTTGCGTTTCAATCGACTGAATATTGAAAGAATTAATCCAAATAACTATAATATTTTAGCCATTTAAGTTTACAGTTAGTCTTCACTGCTTATCATATCAACCACAGTTATAAACTTGTTAGTAGACAAAAATAACCAATATAAAAATTACTAAAACATTGGTTGCTGCGTATAACATGACGTTACCTAGTTTCCTTTCAGTATGTGAATGTGTAAAATAGTTAATAAGAAGAATGTTTTTCAAATGTTTAATGATTTACAACCTGTTCTCGTTTCTCGCTTGAGTTTCTTCCCGTTTCACTTCTTTATAAATTCCCTCGTTATCCTTTATTAGTCAATAAACAATTTAAGTTAAGGTGACGTTACGACCCTTCAATTTATGGCCGTAGTTTATTTCCTTTACGGCCGGATCCTCGCGTCGCGTCGGCCCGGGGTCAGAAGTCCCCCTTCTCGGCCGGCGGCGCACGGTAAATTCGACGTTTGTTTATGCGCTTGCGCATTAGGCAATGTCACCTCAGCATGAAAAACGGCCACGGCACTTGCGTGAGAAGTGGCCGTGCACACGACGGACGTGCTGGAGAACGTTGGAAGAAGAGGTGGAGGAAGAAGTATAAGCAATGGCGGAGTGGACCCGGGTTAGCGGCCGAATGGCGTAGGTGGAGGAAAGTATTGGCAATAACGCATAGGACAAGCTGAGAAAAATCGGTACAAATAAAGATGAGGCAGCGGTAAAATAGGATGCGGAGTGAACATGAGTGAGTGTGACGGAGCCGGAATGGCAGAGGTGGAAGTAGTAGAGGAAGAAGTATTGGCTAAACGCATGGCCAAAGCTGAGAAAAAATCGGATGTACAAATAAAGGTGGGGGCAGCGGTAAAATAGGATAGAGGAGGTGGACATGGAGTGAGTGACGGAGCCGGAATGGCAGAGGTGGAAGAAGTATAGAGGAACAAGTATTGGCAAAAACGCATAGGACAAAGCTGAACAAAAATCGTATGTACAAATGAATATGGAGGCAGCGGCGGAATCGGAAGTGGACATAGAGTTAATGAAGGAACCCCAATGGCACAGCCGGAAAAAGTGGTACAGGCATTGGTATAAAGGCAAACGCATAGGTTAAAGATGAAGATAAATCGGATGTACAAATAAAGATGGAGTGGCGGCAGAATCGGAGGTGATGGCGAAGGTGAACATGGAGTTAGTGAAGGACCCGAATGGCAGAGGTGGAAGAAGTATAGATGAAGAAGCATTAGCAGGAGCTAATAAGCCGAAGTGGAGGAGAAAGGCCAGTTATTACTTCTCTTCACGTCTTTTGCAACGATCAATAGATTTACGGCTGCTTCTTTCAACAATATTTTCAGTACTATATCATTTTGAAGTAGCGTGAAGGTGGATTTGAATACGTATTAGCTGAGTTCTTCCTGTTTCCTTCTTTTCCACGAAAATATGCAAACAGGTAGACAAATCTTGAAATATATTTCTTATTGTTCATTTGGTTTCGTGGTTTCTCGAGTTATCAATTCTTCATATACGTACGTGAAACGCGAAGTAATTCATGAAGTGTGATGTTAAATTAGTATGAATTTCGGCGCATGTGTAACAATGTTGGCGGATGTGGTGTCATTAAATGTCGAGGACGTAGACTCGAAATATATGGGAACTCATAAACACGGAACGTAGACCAACTCTGCAAAACACACTTTTAATTTGGATCGAATTATATCCTAATCCCAACAATATTAGAAAGAACCGCCTATCGTGAACTGCCACCCTTGCGACACAACGCGTTGTTTAAAAACGAGGAAATATTCCACCAGCCCGTTACTCTACGGATGCCACGTAGTGAAATAACGTTATTGAACTCCTAACAGTTTGTACACTTTACGAAAAAATGGATTCAGATTCATCGTTGTAACAAAATGCGGAATCCCAAATCGAGACACTCAAAAGATAGTCCATCCCACTTTGTAGTCATCTTGTGCATGAGGAACGACTTTAGGTCATCGTGTGAAATTATCAACTGCCATCAAGAAATATTTATAAGCCAGCGAAAAAGTAGATAATTTTACGCATGCACCATACCATCAATAATACATATGTGTGTTTGTGTATATGTATATATATATATATATATATATATATATATATATATATATATATATTGAAACACACCGCGTTTCCACCCAAAAGAAACAACGAGGCATCAAGCAAGAACACGGCAGAACGGTTGCAGGGCACTCGCTAGCCAAGAAAAACGGTTACGAGCGGCGAAGGGTGGTCGGTTGGCTGTATGAAGACTCGGATGAAGGAATCGGCGGAAGTACGTTCCTGGATAGTAGGAGTCCTGGGTTGGAAGTAAATTAGAGGACACGTCGGGCGATTGTTTTGATGAAGAGGTAAAAGTCACATCAACGCCGATGAACCAGGTAGCAGGAACCAAGTCAGAGAACACCAAGCAAAGATATCATCAGATTTGATGTTAATAATGAAAATGATTAACGACCAGACTTGATAAAACGGCAGAGGAACAAGAGAAAGATCCGAGAAAGCGCTTCAGGCGATTAAACGAATTGAAATCGGCAGAAGACAAAAGAAGGTAATCGAGGAACAAGAGAAAGATCCGAAAAGCGGCTAATGGCGATTGAAGAACGAATTGAGAAATTAGCGGAAGAACAGGATAGAATGGCGGAACAACAAATTACGATGATTGAAGAACAAAAGAAGGCAATCGAGGAACAGAACGGAAAGTTAATGGAGAGAATTAAAAACAAATAGGACCTATTAACAAGCAAATCAGAAAACCCAGCAGAAAATGAAGAAGATAGCGGAACAGGTCAGTTCAAAACCAACCCATCGCCAGTAAGTTTGTAGAGCAGGATCAGAAGATAGAATCCCAGATTGACAAATTGGGCGGGAGTTGAAAACCGACCTACATCAACAACGAGGAGAAGATGCCGCACAAAGCAGGAGGAGTTCCAAAGGAAGAAGACACCAAAATGATGCAGCAATTAATTAAGAAGAAATAAGGGAGATATACGAATGTGCAGAAGAAAACGTATCATCCCTGCAATCCGATATGGAGCTAATCAAAGAATACCGGACGCCGATCATTGCGGGTGGAATACCAGCTTTTACGCCTCCAAAATCATTGAAGTTTTCAGGAGATGGTCAGAAAACCCATGCGCCTTCATGCGGGCAGCGGGCGACACCTAGCCGTGATCACACATCGGAAAGATGCAGGTCCATTTTGTATTTGATGTTGGAGGAACGCCGGACGTGGGCCGACACATTTGATGTATTTCCGGAGACGGTGAAGGAATTTCAAGACCGGTTCTATGAGCGGTATTGGAACGATGAGATTCAAATGAATGTGAAGTTAAATCTAATGAATGGTTATTATACTCAGTCGATGGGAACTCTGCGGGAATATGACGCGACGTGTTGGAGATTGTAGGACACTACGTCCCCAATGAGTGATCAAGAAATTATGTGTTTATTGACACGTCAGTTTCCCGTGTCGATCAAAATAATTTGCGAAGTTCGAACCATACCAATTTAGAGCTTTATGAACGCATTAGGAGGATATGATTTAACATTTGCCAATACCCCGAAGAATAAGAGGGAAGGAAACGTGAACGCGTAAGAACGGAACCAGTCAATGACAAGGGAATGGTGGTGGGGCAGGCAACCAGTGGACGCGACACGAGACAGGAAGCCGGTGGCAATCGGAACCGAGTAACCAAGACCGGAGTGGGGTGGACAGGCCAAACCGCCGAGAAGAAGAGAGGAACGAACCGAGTGCGCCCAATCAATCAACACGGCCTGGTCAAGTGGAGGACAGGGAACATCTTTAAACAGATGAAGTCCGTGATGACAGGCGACCCCATGACGGACACAAGGGAAGAAAAGAGCTGAATGTGGTCCCTATCAGTACGATTCAGTCGGTGTCCTATGAATCACAACCGTGGCAGAAAAAAAAAGTTCGAAGTTCGCATGAGAAAATGTCCACGATCAAAGTAGAATGCGAAGGGAGTGTAACGGAAGCACTGGTTGATACTGGATGTACTACAACAGTTATATCAGAAATTTTATAATGAGTTGATTGCGAAAGGAAGAAGCAAATGTGCTTGCCCATGAATAGGGCGTACGTGATGGAGCCACTCAGAAGAAGTCAAGCCCTATCACGAAACAAATAATGTTTAATGCTGAAATTGGCGATCAAGTACGAAGTGGTAGCTCTAGTAGTAAAGAAGTTGTTGTATCCGATGATTATAGGGACAGATTTTTATCTGAACGACGCGCGATTATTGATCTTGACCACGGAATGGTAGAACTAGGAAGCCAGAGAATCAGGATGGACATGGGAATGGGAGAGAATTAGAAATATGTACGGGCGTGTTATCGGAGGAGGATAGAAGAAAGATTGAAACAACAGGTTGACCAGATAGAAGTATTGGAAGCCAGCAGAAAACTAGGCTGTTAGACTTACTGATAGAAAACAAAGGGTATTTCAGAAGAATCGGGCACCGATCAAGGGATTTAATTCCGTATACAACTTACAGATTACTCGCTAGGCAGCAGAACTGCCCGATACCGGTAGTATTGAAGCAGAAGTAGCAGAGTTGCTGGCATCCATGGTGAGCGACGGCATTATCAAAAAGACGACGTACACAGAATCCATTGTAATCGTAAAGAAGAAGGACGGAGGATTGCGATTATGCTTAGATGCTCGGCGGTTAAATGCAGTGACGCTCCCATTTAGGGATGCACCCTGTCAGTGGAAGAAGCATTACAAAGATTTGGGTAGTATGATCTTTTCAGTACAGATTTCAAGAATGAGCTTATTGGCAAATGCAGTTCTAAGAAGACCACAAATATACGGGTTTTCATTCGAGGGAATATGCTATGTGTTTTGTAGAGTACCGTTTGGGCTGCGGAATAGCGGGCGGCACTGATTCAGTGCGTAGATCCAAATATTACAAGGAAAGATGCAGAACCGAGTCACAACGTACGTGGATGATATTGTCCTGCAGGCAAAATCCATCGAGCAACACTTCAAGATTTGCAAGAACTGCTCCAGATTCGACAAGAGATAACCTGATGTTAAATCTGAAGAAATCAACGTGGTTCACCAAGAATTGAATTCCTTGGGTACGTCATATCAACCGAAGGATAAGCATTAGACCAGAAACCGCTGAAGAAATCCGAAACTTACCGCCACCGAGAACGAATAAGCAAGTGCGCAGGTTCATTGGCACATGCAATTATACTCAGTTCTGTCCAAAATTTGCGGACGTTATGTATCCGTTCTCAACTGCTAAAAAGGGTCAAAAATGGAAATGGGATGACGCCTACCAGAGCATTTGATAGAGTAAAAGACATGTTTTATAACAGCTGCTGTATAGCCCACGATTTTTCAAAAGCATGTATCGTCAAACTGACAGCAGCGACTTTGGGATTGGGGCGATGCTTTACCAAGTTATCGATGGCCAGAGAAAATCGTGTCTAATATCAGCCGAACCCTGAAGGACCCGAGTTACGATTTCGGCGACGAAAAGGAACCAACGCTATAGTGGGCAATATCAAATTTAAGCCGTATTTGAAGGACGACATTTCAAAGTACGTACTGACCATCAAGCATTAACGTTTTGAGTAGATGCCACTTACAAAACGATCGGCTACATCGATGGGTGATGGCATTGCAAAGTACTCATTCGATATAGAACATTGCAAGGAACTAATAACCATTTGCCGGACTTATTAAGCCGCAAAGAGCCAGGTAGGGGAAGCCAGATACGCCAATGCGAGAGAATTTCAGGTAATGGTGATCGATTTGGGCATATCAAGATCACCGTTATTTGATTGGGAGACTTAGTAACATTACAAGAAAGGGATGATGAAATCTACAAGGTGAAGAGATTTAAGCAAGAACAGCCGAGGACGACGTGGACGTAGCGGCATAGAAGAAATCAACACCGCTGGAAAGTAGTACAAGAAGCAGTACTATCAAGACCAAAGAAATCCAGACACATGGAGGATTTGGTTCCACGAAATGCACTGGTGAATAATTGAATTCGTGCACACGTCGTTGCACATTTCGGTGCCAAGAAGACATTCAAACAATACAAGCTTTATGCTATTGGAAGAATGGAGGCAAATTAGGAGAACAGTAAGCTCATGCATTACGTGTCTCAAGCTAAATACCCCAACCGCAAATATGACGGGCCGATGCATCATTATACCAAAAGAAAAACGAGAGTATATCCAGTGAACAAAATTAACTCAAATAATTGCTTGAAACTCGTGAAAAGATTTATTCAATGTGCGGGACGTTCAGACAGATGTTATCTGACCACGGAACGATGTTCACAGTGAAAGGTGGATAGAGGGCATACAGGGCATGGGGGCGATACCGATTCATTCTACTGTGAGACACCCTCAATCAAATCCGTCAGAACGGATTATGAAAGAATTATCAGACTATTTAGAACATATTATAATGAGAATCATAGGAAGTGGAATGAGTTAATACCGGATATCAATCGCTGGCTGAATCAAATTCCTCATGACAGTATTGGCAGACGCCCTGGGAAACACATTTCCAGAAACCGCCTCACATACTATACGCTCTGGAGAGAGAGGAAGTCACTCAGGAAGGACCACCGAAGACACCGGAACAGATACGCAGAACTAGTGCAAGCGCTAAAGGACAGGAAGGCAAAGTTAGAAGAAAACATATGAGTTTCGAGGGCAGACAGTATTGTTGCGTGTCCCCAAAGTTTCTAACCTAAACTAAGGTTATTCACAAAATTTTTCCATCATATGAGGACCGTACAAGCGATGAACAGATAACAACCCAAACGTGCTAAACTAGTCACGATAACAGAGAAGTGGTGGACATTATAATTACCACAATTTAAGACCTTGCCCAACAAGAGAAGGCAATGGACAAGAATAGACCATTAAGTCATTGAATTTTCCGGAAAAAAATCCACAAAAAAGGGGGGAGGGGGTAATGAAACGCACCGCGTTTCACCCCAAACAGCGAGGCATCAAGCAAGAACACGGCAGAACAGGTTGCAGAGGCACTCGCTAGCCAAGAAAAAACGGTTACGAGCGGCGAAGGGTGGTCGGTTGGCCCAGAGCGATGGGAACGACGCCGCGGAGGCGAGTGTCTGGCTGGCCGCCGGCGAGGAAGGACGTATCTGGAGCTGCTCCGCGGTCGAAAAGCAAAAAAGTATCGCGAACGAACGAGTGCAGAAAGATTAATTGACGGACAATTTGTGCTTGATAACCATCAATAGTCGATCGGACATATTGCCAGAGTGATAGCTGATATCAGGAGTACCACAAATCAAAAGAACTTGCGTGCAGAAATTACAACCGAAGTCCCCGAAGCGCCGACGCTCGTAGGGAAGAAGTAACGGTAAATATTTCTTCGGTCGATATAAGATCGAGAGACTAACAGTGATTCTGGGTGATATATAGAAAGGGCAAAGACCACCATAGATATTGTATCATTAGTGATCTGTATAGAATTAATAAATAGTTCAGTTTACTTTGTTCACGGAACAGTGGTGTTTGATTAATAACTGAGCCCATCACGAGAAAGAACACCTCTCCTTACAAATAAATTTACTGCGGACAAGCCGGCCTACCCGGTACGTCACAATATATATATATATATATATATATATATATATATATATATATATATATATATATAGCACAATATTGGACTTCGTGATTGGGAATCACTATATGAGGTAACTGGAGAGTCGCTGATGTACAAGCGCTGAGTTCTAATTTCTTCGTCGATTTTTAGTAGAAAGTCATGTTATAAAACTCAAGATTCTTCTGTCAACTGCTAACAATGCGTCTGTAAACTCACCCAACGAATCCATAGATTGTGGATGACCCAAAGTTCTGGATTCGCCTGCAATGTTTTCATCGTTGATTAGCAGTGAAAGTTGCTCATTTCAGCACGAGCATTATGCATCGATAGTTTCAAACAAATAGTGATCATTGAAGTATTGTTGCTTGTGCCATGAAGCGGCGAGAAAATTATCATGCCAAAACCGACGTAACTCTTTCATACGCGTGTGTTTAGAAAGTTCTATTCAGTTTATTATGTTCGATGATGTCGAAGTAATACCTTACCATGACAAGTTTGTTCAAAGAGAGGATATTCGTTTCTGTGCGATGCATGATCACATTGAGCAACTTGCATTCTTATGAATCGCTCAAAACTTGCCGTATATAATTGAGACTTTTGTATGTTTTGAGGAAAGATTGTCATCAATATTATCAAACCAATGTCAAGTTTTGCAGGTTGAAATCAATGAAACTTTGGAATATTTGATCTGATTTTTTAAATCCAAAAAGAATCCCACAAAAAGAAATTTCGAATAATTTGAAAATAGTGACTTTAGTAATGTCTTTTGCATGTCCTTGAGGTTGGGGGATTTGGGTTCAGCCTCGTGTCTTCACAAAAATTGAATGATAAAAAATCTGCGAAGTGGTGTACCGGGCCGCGATCGGGAATTGTACAAAAGTTAAAACTACGAAAATACGGTCCCGACCTCTCTATAAATTTTTTCTCTTTTCTACCGCATGCACTGGGAAAGCCCATGAGTTGTCCACATGACATGTAAAGTTTTCCTAGTTCATTGCCTGAAATTTCAGTCGAACGGCTCCTGAACGTTCCGGAACGAGGCGTTGTGATCTGTACTGTTTTATGAATAGCCTTAAGTAGAGCATCTGAAAGTTTTAGAATATTACCTTGCTCAATATACTATCATAAATACCTTGGCTCAATAATAAGTAACACTGGCACATGTGATAAGGATATAACTCCAAGTGATAATGGGAAGAAAGCAACAAACGCTCTACGCAGTGTGATAAGGAACAGGAATGCCCCACAGAAATAAAGAAAGAATATTCCATACCGTGGTAGAAAATATAGTCCTTTATGGAGAAATATTGGCCCAAACAAAAAAATCCAATACAAAATACGAACAGTGGAAATAGACTACACGAGAAGATGCATACATTTAACACGGTATGATAAAGACTGAAATGAGGATGTATGGAAGCAGATTCAGGCTATTTGCTCAATTAATAAAATACTACAAAACAAAGCACTCTAATGGTACGGACACGTCCAGAAGTTGCCTGAAGAAAATGGCGAAAGAAGATATTGGAATGACAACCATCAATGTAGGACACCATTGGAAAGCAGCATGTAGACAAAATAATAGGATGTAATGGCGAAAGAACACTGAACGAAAATGGTGAAACACTAATCCTTCACGACCTACAATGAATTAAAATCACACACAGCTTTTTCAAACACACAGATATACACAAATTTACGTGGGCGTTCCGAGGGCCAAAATCGATAATTGATTATATTTTAATAAATTCTAAATTAGCCCCTCATGTATTCGATACTCGAGTTTACAGAAGCTTTGACATTTTTTCAGATCACTTAATAGTAATTTGGCACATATAAATATTCCGCATAATGAATTAAAAATTTACAAATAATAACAGCATGAAAAAACACTATTAAAAAACAATTTATTACAACAAACAGTATAAGGAATTATCTTCAGACGTTTATTGGACTACTTGGATCATAGAGCTATCAGCTTAAATGTAAATCAAGAATGGGAAGACTTGAAAACAGTCATGACAAGCTGCCAATGTGGTGCTAGGTAAAAGGTATAGGATCTAAAGGCAGAAAATATTAAAAATTTGAAATGACGAAATAAAAACATTAATTGAAGACAAGGAAAAATAGTATTTAAGATACAGTCACAATCTGATCTGGACAAAATAGCTTACGACATAATAAAAAAACGTATTAAAAGAAGTGAAAATTAAACAAGGAAAGTTGGGACAGATAATTAACGAAATAGAACAAGTAGAGCATGATGCCAAATAGAGCATATTAAATTTTAAAACATTTGAATCTTGAATAAAATGACACTGCGCATTAATAACATCTCAGAAGAGAATGAGCTTAAGTATTATAAATAATTATGGTCTAAACACAGAAAAAGAAGAAGTTTGCTTTTGTAGACCCAATTGAACATAGGGAACTGGAGGAAGTACTCCACACTTTTAAAAGCAAGATATCTCCGGAAGTAATGGGCTGAATATTGAGCTATTTAAATATGCGTCTCAAGAAATTAAAATGAGAGTACCTTTCTATATTAAATGCCAGTTGGAATGTCTATAAAATCCCAGACGAGTGGAAGAAGGCAACCTCCATCAATATTCAAGCAGGAAATGTCAGTGACTGTAACAATTACAGACGAATCAGTCTTCTGATACTGCATACAAGATCTATGCAAACATCATTAAAAAAGGGCTAAATAAAATAAGTTACAGGTTTATTTAGAAACACTAAATGAATTTCGTAAAAGGCGCTCATGCTTAGTTGTACATTTGCTTTTCAACAACTAATTGAAAAAGACGTGAGTACAATCCGCCTACATACATCTTTCTATAGAATTGGAAAATGCTTTTGATAGTCTCAGAAACAAATTATGGTCTGGAATGCGATTAAACGGATACCAATTCACATGATGAATTAATTCGAAGCATATATTTAGAAACTAAAATATGTATGGACAAGAAACAACAGAACACTTGATTGATGTCGTAAATCAAGGTGTCAAACAGGATCCCGTTGTTTCCGACTCCTTTATATTCCATCAACTACGAATAGGATAAATTTATAACCTACAAATCTCATCAAAAACGAAAGCCAAGGCATTCCAGGGTGGAAATCATTTAAGGTGTAAAATAGTAATTAATGGTAAGAGTGTTGAACAAGAAAATAACT
This sequence comes from Teleogryllus oceanicus, assembly GCA_964035755.1. NCBI lineage: Eukaryota > Metazoa > Arthropoda > Insecta > Orthoptera > Gryllidae > Teleogryllus > Teleogryllus oceanicus. The sequence continues at coordinate 57,070 of CAXIVR010000818.1, forward strand.
TCAACCATCTCGGTTGCACTTTTTCATCCTGCCAAATTAATGATATCAATATAAAAATTCATAAATTTCAGAAAATGCGCGGAACTATACCAAGGACCCTCAGACAGAAATCACGTACAGACACTCATCTGAAATTTTGTAAAACAATGGCCGTTCCAATGATAACCTATATATGTGAAAATTGGGCCTTAATAGAACAGTAGAAGCTACGGAAATGATTTCTTACACCTTTGGCGGAGCTATTAATACTGGACCATAAAAGGAACTCGAACATCAGAAATGAATTGAAGATCGTCAACCTAACGGAAAAAGATAAATTGAGAAAGAATTCGCATGATCATTTAATGAGAATACCGTAAATCGAATGCCAAAAATCCTTCACAACTACAAACTGTACGGGAGGAGGAGTAGGGGCAGACCAATAAGGCGATGGAAGGATACTCTTTAAGACGGACCGGGCCAATAGGCTCAACCCATGTTGATGGTAATGTTGATGATAACAACAAGAAAAAAAGAAGAGAAGAAGGCAACTCTGGAATGGGATAAGTACATCATGGAGGACAAAAGTTTAAGACCTGGATATTGGGAAAACCGAGATAAGTGGAGGTTGAAGACGGCAAACTTCTGATGGAGAAATGAAGAGGAAGACAGTCTCGTAGATTGTTGGGAGTACCAATGATCATTGATTCACCATTGTGACGGTACGATATAGTTCGATGCAAGCCATGTTCGTGCATTTAACAGAATAACCCGTGATTTGGTCGTCAGTCAAGATGATGTGCAGAATGACATTATGGTAAAATGCTCAAAATGTAGTATGATGATAAGAAAGTCGAAATCTGCAATTAAAAATTTTCCTGAGAAAATTTCCACGCGCTCCCATTCTAAGAGAAAAGAAACACGACCGTATATCGATAACTTAGAATAGTTTTGCTTCTATAATTCTATATCCTCTGATCAGGCATTTTTTTCGCGAACGAAAACAGAAGAAAGATCATAAGCTTGTACTTATCAAAAATAATGGGTAGGTGGGTTATGTACAAAGAATCGACTTCCAAAACGTGCACTAAATCTGTCGTCGACAACGAACGACTCGCATGCTTTTCATGAAATTACAGTCGTTCTTAGATTTATGCGCGAAGCTTCATATTTTCAGTGATACAACGGGTGTGTGTAGAATTAAAGTTTTATGTCGTCATAGACTTTAATCCTACACACGTCATAGACTTTCATCCTTAAGTTTTCTACTTGGAATTGAAGTTTTTCTTCCACTGCAGGAACCGTGAAGTAATTGATGACGTTAGCCTTCGGTTTATGACGGCCTTCCTGACATTATCTGCGAATCTCATTAACGCACTTTTTAGCATTCCGTAATTATTATCAGAAGAAATATTAGTTATTAAGTCATCCACATTTGCGCCATTTCAAAATTTATGTTCTAATAATACAATATGGGACTCGATTTTACATATTGCGAACGCTGCAGCTTGTGTGAACCACAATGTCACCCTAGTTTACCAAATTTAGGCAGATTACGCTATTTGCTGATACAGCAGATACGTCGAATCTTCCATGAACGTTATTGTTACTTTCGTCTACCATTATGATTGGTTTCTGGTCATGATGAGGTATCTTTGTCAAAATGTACTTCGATGTTTTCATTGTCTTAAGATGAAAGCATGGGTGTGCGTGCTAATCAGCGAAAATCGGAAAAACTGTGATATTGTCAACTATGCCGAGTAGTATGAAGTAAACAAAGTGTGTTTATTGCAGATCTTTTGGAGCAACTCACGTTTTCTTCTTCCTGTGACGTATTCTACAATTCCAGCATATTCATTCATTACGGTATATATCTTAATTATCGGATACCCTTCAAAATAATTCACCCATTTTTAAGAATGTATGCAAGTATGTCGCTGGCATCATAATAAAGCTGTCATCGCGTCTTGACAGAAGTATGTGAATTACAAATCATCTTGAGTGTTAATTTAAAAGAAGAACTTATTTTGATTGTATTTCTAACGAGCATATAACTGGACTCTGGACTATAACGTTTGAGATTTCTTGAAATAGAAGTATTTGTAGTTCTTATGCAAAATCTTCAATAGATGAAACGTTTTAATAGATATGTATTTAGTCAAACAGAAACTCAGCATAACATTAAAATACGAGTAAATGACTAACTTTTTAATAAAATATAATTTATGAAAATGAAAATCAAGGATATTACAAAGTTTTTGAGTGATTACGTGCCTATAGTATTATAAGTCTATTTTTAGCTATTATAAATCTTTTACAGATTCATTCTAGATCCAGTTCTCTATCCATTTATAAATAATAATAAAAATCCCAACACCATAACGTGTTCCTTGGTGCGTTATGTCATTGACGATAGAGATTTCATGTTTGAAAAATTCAAATGCAGTCAAATAAAGTAAGCTGTTAAACGTTTGCAAAGAATCGATGATTAATATTTTGAGAACTTACGTGTGAATATCAGAAAAGGATACCATCTCCTCTGTTTATTTTTCTGTTACCACGTTTAATAATGTTGTTAATCTACTAAGTACCCTAAAATTGTGCCCTGTGGCTATTTCACTTACGAAGCTACAATTTCATAAAAGTATCTCTAAGACAACTGGAACGTAGCACTTCCTTCACGAATGTAAAACGATAAAAACTTTCATCAACATCCATGAAAGTCACACGGTACACTCTTCCAAAATTAGCTTGGAACGAACCTTTTATATATTTAGTTTCATTACATTTGTTTACATTACATTTTGAAAATAATGCACTTTAATTCAAAAAGCTAAAAAAAATATAAAGCACATTTCTTAAAAAATTCTTGATTACCTTTTATTAAAAGAATGGTATCCTTTTGATGATCGCACCGGGGATTACAGAGAAAATGGTGTCAACGTGATATGATCATCCATCTGTAATGGGGTTTCAGTCAGACTGTACGATTTGGTGAACCCTGCACTTTTACATACTCTAAGGTGTCATAATTAGTAATTAATAATTAGACCGCCAACTTGTGCACCTATATGTCTCGTCTAGCGGGGCGACGTAAAGTCAAATCCTGGTATATGTGGGTTATAATAGGCTTCGAATTCAAGATCAATGCTACGTGTCTAATTTATTGACAATATTGATTTAAAATAAATTTTAATTAAATGAATGTACCTGCAATGAGCATTATGCTACATTAAACAGTTTCTTTTACATTTCGTTGTTTATTATTATACCGTATTTTTATAACGTCTGCCAGATTCGTCTTAAATTCTACAAATGTTTCGTCTTCAAATCGGGAAATTTCCTGTTCCTGGAGGGATCTCTACGCCAAGCAAGGTCACTGGTTGTCGGCAGGCGATTCCCCTTTCCCTATAACGCGTTTCCGGCGCCCCCCTTTTCAGCCTTCAATCGCACCCCTTTTCCCCCTCCAAAAAAATTTTGGCTGGGACGGCCCGGGGGTTTTTTTTTCCTTTTCTTTTTTGGATTACATAGTATTTAAAATAAACTTTAATATTTGGTTCTACTTTAAAAACTTTTTCAAAGATTTAAAATCAACATAAGGTTGGGGATGCCTATTATCCTCTTTTGGTTTAAAATTGGAAAAAGGTTTTTGGAATTATTAGGGGTATCTTTTTTTTTACTGGTTGGGTTTGGGGTTTTTGAGTCAAAAGGTTGCGGGGGAAAGGGTTTTGGGGTAAATAATAAAAAGTTGGTGGCAAAGTATGGTATATGTTAATGGTTCTAAGTTGATTCTTTGTAAGCTGATGATTCTGACAAACCACGTTGCATTGGTTTGGTTCTAAAAATTGGTTCTGAATGATTTTAATTTCTTTGATTGGTTTGGGAATTTATCCAGATGGGACAAGCATCACAAAATTTTTTAAATCTTTTTTTCAATTGAAAATATTATGTTTTTCTTAGTTAAATTTTAATTCAGTAGTTTTTTTTAGCCTGTTTTTTTTTTCTATGTCTTTTTCCCAATTTTGTTTTTCAAGTTTAATCCGGGTTTTATGGTTTTTGTTAGGGGTACCAGTTTGTTTATTTTTTTTTATTGTTGTTGGGAATATAGGGTCTTAGTGTGAATTTTTTTGCTGCGTTTTGGATGAATTTAGTTTTTTTTTAAGTTGGATGGTATAGTAATTAAAATATTTGTTTTTTTTTCTGATGTTGATGGGTTTGCCAGAAGAAAATATTGCTTATCGCCCCGGGGGCTTTTTGGGATTTCTTAAATTTAGGAAAGATCTGCAGATAATTGAATAGTGTGGGTGAAAGTGGTGAGCGGGGAGCCCGGGGTTTTATCAAAGGGTTGGGTGAATTTTTACGTTCACTAAAAAAGTTCTATTGTTGAAAGCTTTGATAATTGATTTTATGTAGTGGGGGGTGCCAATTTGTTTGATCTTGTACATTTGCGGTGCCTGTCGATCAAACGCCTGGTATTCTAAAAAACGCCTTTGGGATGCTTTTCTGGAATGGTGTATTTTGTTTCGGATATTCTTGAACTGATGTTGAAGAATTTTCCAAAAATAAATTTTTTTTGGGGAATTTTTCGTTATGTGTAGGTAATTTTTAATCTTTAAGTATTTTTTTCTAAATATATTGATATGGATGGTAATAGACGTCGGACGATAGCTTCAACTTTGCAGGATTTTTCGGTTTATAAAGGGGAATAATAATAGCTTTTGGTATGGGAAGTAATTTGTTCTGAGACACGAATTGTAGATTTTTGTGAGGTGCTATTGCTGAGGCGGAAAAATTTTTTTCAGTTTTTTATATTGTCGTGTCGGGTGTTTTTGACAGTTTATTAAAAATTTTTTTGTTTTCAGGGGTAAAAATTAGTTTTTTTGGTGGGCCCATGTTCTTGTTCTGATGCGGGTTGGTTATAGTGATTTTCAGGATAAATTGTTTGACAGTAAAAGTTGAAGCAAAATACCTGGTTCTTCTGACTTTTGGTGGATGTGTACGTTTTTTGTTTTGTGTTTATAGGAGTATCTTTTTCTTTTTAAAGTATTTTTCTTGTTGCCACAAGTGTTTTTGACCTGGCGACTGGATTAAGTTATGATAGTTTGGCTATTGAAGTTAGTTATAAGTCTCTTAACGATATTTGTTTAGGTTTAGTTCCTCTTAATTGGTGTTCTTAATCGGTCCCAAAAGTCTTCTAGTTTTTTTTTTATTGAAATTGCTTTCAATATTTCTTTGGGTAGTTTTTTTATTCGGGTTGTTTTTGGGCCCGGGTGGGTAGTTAATTGTGTACTTTTTAAAAGTAGAGTGTTTATTTCTTAATTGAGAGATGGATTGGTCTTTTTCCCAACGGGTATTTAATGTTTTTTTTGCTGGAATTTGTTACTTTTTTTTAAAATTTCCAATTAATTTTTAATTTTTTAGGGGGGGGGGCGTGGTCAATATAATTGGTTTTTTAATAATTACCGGATGTATCAACCAATTCAAAATGGGTTGGGTAAATTTGAATTAGTATTTGGTCCTTTGTAAGGATGCCCGAGTTAATGTTTGAGGGGGGGGGGGTTGCCCGGGGTGGTTTCTTGGTTTGAAATGTTTTTTTTGGGCGGGTTTCCCCTTTGGGATTTTTTTTTGCCCCCGCACGTTTTTTGAATTAGTCCCCCAATAAAGTTTCTCGGTTGAAATAAATTAGGAAAGTTTGCTTTAAAATTTTTGGCTGGGGGGGCTTATCGCTGTTAAAATTTTTCCCATGGTTCGCTTTTATAAATATTTGGATAGCAACGTTTCGATTCCTGGTGTGTCAGGTGATTAATTTGGTGGTGATAAAGATAATTTTTGACCTTATTTACCCCTCCCCCTTTTTTTCCGTTCGATTTTTTTTGTCTTAACCTGGAATAAATAGTTTTTTTTTATTGGGGTGTGTTTCAGTTATGCATTATATCAATTTTATGATGATGCAGAAAATGAATTAGTTCTTTTTTTTTATTGATGCTATTGGGTTCCAATTAAAGATGGAATATTTTAGTGGTTGATTATTTTTTTTTTAAGTCGGTGCCAAAAATTTTAAGGGTCATGGGTAATTTAAAAAATTTAAAAAATTTTGATAGGTTGGGGGTTATTTTTGATGATAATTATTGAATCAGAATTATTGGTGGAAAGGACGGGATGGGTGAAATTTTTGAGTTGGATTGGGTTCGTTTTTTGAGTTTGAATGTGGTGAAGTTTCGGAGTACTGGTTTGGGGTAATTTTGGGAAAATTTTCTCTGGGTGGTTGGAGGGGAGGGTGGGGAGGGATTGAGAGTTTTTAGGGTTTTTATTTTGTTTTGCTGCGTTCGTTGTTTTTTCTTTCAAAGGTTTCTTTAAAATGAGCAATGTATTCCCCCGATTTCCTTGCAGTTCCCAAAAGTGGGGTTTTTGTTTTGTTGGGGCATGTCACAGAATTGATTTCCGGCACAAAAAAAAACAATTAATAACAGTTTCAGTTATTCTTCTGTGACCGTAATCTAAACATCCTGACATAAGGGGGCCTTGAGGGTTTTTGACGTCTTTCTGTTTTCCCCGATGATTGCATATTTGCGTTATTGCTAAAAATTTTTTCATTTGGGTCCCCCCCGTTAAACTCGCGGCCAACAGAAAAGGATTATTGTCTTTGTAGTCTTGTAACTTTGGTGATTGATGGGGAGGGTTTTTTAAAGAAATTTTTTCCTAATTACTATTATTTTTAAAAACAATGAAAACTTTTTTTAATGGGTCTTTAAACAGTGAAAATTTCTCTATTTGTATTAAAAATTTTATTATCTACGAAAGTCTGTAGATGTGTTGGCACTGATTTTAACTTTGTTGTTTTTATGTCTGCTCGAAAAATTTTTGGATTATTTTAATTCTTGATAAAATTTTCGTTCGATGCCAAAAATTGGTGGGGTTCTTTTTGTAAATAATTTGATCTTGTTGTTTTTTAAAAACCAACCTTGTGTCCTCGGGCATGAATCTTTACTGCAATGGATGAAATCTTTTTACTGCACGTTATATTGAAGGTCACTATCATCACAGATGGGTCACTATAATTGCTGGTTTCCCCTTCTTTTTTTTATTAAAATCCAATTATGCCCTTTTCCACCCCTGATGTTGAATTTGATGCTCCGTCTGCGGCCCTGTTGCTGAGCGCCTCCGCGTTTCCTTGGTGTTGGTCGGGGCGGGGCCATGCCCGGTCCACGTCCATGGCTTTCTGATGGCGGAACTTGCGGGCGTTTTTCCCCACCGGGGGGCCAAAACCCGGGCGCCAGCCTTTTTTTTTTGCGACGACTGGTCACTACAGCCCAGTCTTCGTTGCTCCACTGCGGGGGGCCGTCACTCGGCACTATGTTCCTGGAACGAACAAGCCGGGGCTGAGCGCTGGGAATAACACAGCGGGGCTGGGCTCCGCTCCCCCCGCTGCTGAACGACGAATGGCAGGGAGGGCTGGGGGTTTTTGCAAGCGGTGAAGTGTGTTTGGGGTCCGGGGGGCGGGGGAGCCGTAAAGGGCAAAGGGGGGTGAAGGCGGACGAGGATTTCGGAAAAAAGGAATTTGCAAACGGGCCCGGGGTCGGGCGCTTGGATTCTAAAAATATAGCGATTGAAAACGGAAATTTAAGTTCACAGAAAAATGTGGGAAGGGGTTGCTGCTGTCTCTGAAAAATATAATCACATTGCTGATGTGATTCACCCCGATTTTCTCCTTTTTAGCTTTACTGAATCCCTTGTATTTTACAATCTTGATTCAATGTAGTCTATAATAATAACGAATTAAAAAAAAAAATTTTCTCTACATTTGAATGAAAGGGAAAATTCAAAAAGTTTCCCAAAAATTTAAAATTTTTTTTCCCAATCCCGGATCAGTCTTGCTACTCCCCATTTGGTCTTATCGATTCTCGCTGATTTAACTGCAGCGCTTGCTGCTTATGTTCGAACCTGCTTGGGGAAGGGGGAAAAAAAGAAATGTAACGGAATCCGTAGCTAACCTTCAGAACGTTGGGAAAGCTTGTTTTCCGGGAACTAACCCCTTTACGACCGTCAATTTGAAGGAAAAAAGCGGTTTGCGGGGGTTTCCCGGGTTTTTTCTATCCCCCTCTTTCCACAAAATGTTTAAATTTTGCTATTAATCTTTACACTCAAAATTTAATTTTTTTTGTAAATTTTTTCTTTTTATACTGACTCCAGTATCTCTTTCCCCTGCTCCCAAAACTCGTATGTTTCCCCCTTGTTATTTGGGGAGAACTTTTATTCCTCCGGGACTTTTAACACAAAATTTCTTTCCAAAAAGTCTATGTTCTCATTTTAATTCAAATATTGTTGTTGACATTCGGTTAAAATTAAAAAAAAAAGACCAAAAAAGGGCAAAAAAAAAGTTTAAAGATAAATAAGTATTTTAATTAAAAAAGGTTTTAAAATATTTTCTTTTACACAGTTCATAGTTTTTTTTGTATTGTATTTATTTTTTTAATATCTTTTGAAACATCTTTAGGTTGTGGCCTAGTCCTTGGGAAGATAATCCACTTGAGCATTAGTTTTACGCTGCAGTCCCCCGCTTGCTGACCCCCTCTTCATAAATATTTTTTCGCCAAGCTCATTTTCAGAAAAATTCAAAAAACTTTCAATTTAATTTCTAATTTTAAATTCCCTTCATAAATCAAGCATTCCAAAGGGCATTGGGAGCCGGCCCCCGTCCCCCTTTTTGGGTCCTTTTAAATTTGGGAAAAATGTTTTCATCAGGAAAGATCCATTTCGCTTATTGTTTTTGATTTCTATTTATTCTGTACCCCTTCACTAATTCCTTTTTACTTTCACGTTTATATTTTTCCTACTCGTTCGTTCCGGGGGTTTTAGGGGTTTTTTACAAAATATCATTCATCAGAAAATTGTCCCAGTGCGTCGGGCAAAAATCCCGCTTTTTTTTAATTTTATACAGGGTTTCCCATTTCATTTTTCAAATTTCTCAAAAAAAATATTATAAAAATCACACTTTGAGTAATGCATGAATACGGTTTTTAATCTATATAATGCAATCATTCCCGTACATGAGGCTTTGCGTTTTTGGAAAGGTGCTATCCTTCTGGTGCGTAGACTGTACGGGCCAAAATTAAGTTCTTTTGCTGGGACAAATTTCAAACCCCAGGTAAAAAAATTTCCCTAGTTTTTTACGTACCTCTAATGCTACTAATGTTTAATCCTTTGGTTTTTGCGTCAGGGAAAAAACAGGGCTTTTAACCCTCGTGGAATTTGTTTGGGAAAATTCTAATTTATT
>CAXIVR010000820.1:0-12662 GCA_964035755.1 Teleogryllus oceanicus
TAAAATTAAAAAACCAAATTGGGGGGTCCCCTGTGGGTCCCTCGTCAGATGTAGGTTAGTGTTAGTAGTAAACTAGATTAAGTTAGATTGTAAGTCAGCAAATACAAATGTAGTACAGTTAAATATAAAATGGCCTTTGTAATATTATCCAAAATATAAATAAATAAATAAATAAATATGTAAATAAGTAAATAAGTAAATAAGTAAATAATAAAAAGTAAATAAGTAAATAAGTAAATAAGTAAATAATAAATAAGTAAATGTAAATAAGTAAATAATAAATAGTAAATAAGTAATGTAAATAAGTAATGGTAAATAATAAATAGTAAATGGTAAATGAAATATGGTATAGGTAATAAGTAATGGTAAATGTAAATAGTAAATAGGTAAATAGTAGTGAAGTAGGTAGTGAGTGGTGGGGGGTAGTATGGGGGGAAATTAGATGGGTAGAGGATGGAGTAGATGGAGTGGGTGGGTGGGTGGGTGGTGGAGTGGAGTGGTAGATGTAGTGGAGATGGTGAAGGTAGATGGGTAGATGAGTAATGGAATGAGGGAATTTAGAGGGTTAGATGGGTGATGGGTGGATGGAGTGGGTGGATGAGTGGATGGAGTGGATGATCAGATGGGTGTAGTGGGTGAGGTGGAGTGGGTGGTGGGTGGAGTGGGTGGAGTGGGGGAGTGGTGGTGGGTGGGGATGGGTAGATGGTAGATGGGTGATGGGTGGAGTGGGTAGTGGGTTAGATGGAGTAGTGGATGGATGGAATTAGAGGGAGTGGGGGTGGATGAGTAGAGGGGTGATGGGTAGATGGGTGATGGATAAGTGGATAGATGGAATTAGATGGAGTGGAGTAGATGGGTGGATGGGGGGGATGGTGGATGGGTGGAGGGGGTGATGAGATGGAGTGAGGTGGATGGTGATGGGTGGAGTGGTGGAGTAGTGGAGTGGAGGGGTGATGGTTAGATGGTGTAGTAGATGGGTGGAGGGGTAGATGTAGATGGGTGGAGTGGGTGGATGGGTAGATGGGTGGAGTGGTGGAGTAATTAGATGGGTGATGGTAGATGAGTCAGATGGGTAAAATGAATAGATGGGTAGTAGTAGATGGGAGTGGAGTAGGTGGATGGATAGAGGGAATAAAGTGGGTGGATAGGTAGATGGGGGGATGAGTGGATGGGTGATGAATTAGATGGGTAATGGTGAATGGGGAAATTTAAGTGATGAGTGGATAGGTAATGAGTGGAAAGTAGGTAGAATGGTAATAGTGATGAGTATAGAGGTAAATGGTAGATGGTAGATTAATGGAATGAAGTGGAAATAGTAGAATGAGTGGAGTGATGGTAGATGAGTAGATAGGTGGATGGAGGGGAAATGGTATAGTGAAATGAGTAATGGTAATTAGAGTAATGGTAGATAGTAGATGGAATTTAGAGAATTAGAGGGGTAGATGGAGTGATTAAGTGAGTGGATAATTTAGATGGAGTAGTGGTAGATGGGTAAAGATAAGGTAGGGATGGAGGTAGATGGGTGATGGGTGGATAGTGGATGGGTGATGGTAGATGAATTAGAATGGGTGGAGTGGAGTGGATGAGTAGAGTGAATGGGATGGAAATTTAAGGGTCAGATGGTAATTTAGATGGTGAGTAGAGGGGAGTAAATGAGTGGAGTGTAATGGATAATGGTAAATTAGATGAGTGGATATTAGATGGGTGATGGTGGTGAGTAAATGGTGGAGTGGGTGTTGGGTGGTGATAGTGGAAATAAATAAGTAAGTAAATAAATAAAATAAATAAATAAGTAAATAAAAAGTAAATAAATAATAGGTAAATAAATAAATAAGTAAATAAATAAATAAATAAGTAAGTAAATAAATAAATAAATAAATAAATAAATAAATAAATAAATAAATAAATAAGTAAATAAATAAATAAATAAGTAAATAAATAAATAAGTAAATAAATAAATAAATAATGTATACGCTAACCCAATATAATCCCGTAGCTTTGCTGGCAGGAGTGATAAATAATAGAAGACACTTTTATGGCTGAGACAAGATGTACCTTTGACGGGACTGCCGAGTAAAAATCCAGGTTCTGATACAATGATTGATTATTTCGTGTTTCCAAGCGCGTCAACAGCTATCATCGCTAGTCCCGTTAGTGTAGTGAAGTTTTTTCACGGGAGATGGCTTCACCCGCTTGATCGTGACATTTGGCGCCAACCTACACGTCGTCTAACCGTTTTTCTTCAACCAGGTATCTCCCTCCAGAGTGGCACAGCCTCAGCCGAGACAAGCTCTAAGCTCCCAACTGGCCTCCCCATATGCATGGTAGTGTAGTGCGTGAACGTAATGGTTGAGGAGACGACAAGAAGCGGAGGAAAGATCGACACCCGTTTGTTAGGGTACTGCTCCGGCACTCGTCTGGTGTTGACCGGAGAAACCATGGAAAACTATCGATCAGAGCAGACGGCTATGATCGATAAAATTGGTCGCTAGAATTGTCCTCCAGATAGTGGCTGAATTCGACCTACCTATGAAGTGTCGAAAATCCTGCCATCGTCGGGAATCGAACTCTAGGATCTCCCGGTCAGAGGCACTGCAATAACATCAGTTGATGCCTTGAGTCAACTATGCCGGTAGGGCCATAACACAAAAAGTAGAATGTGGACCCTTGAAACATATTTTACAGACATGGATGTTTTTATTATTATTTTTTAAAAATTTAAATTTTGGGTTTGATTAATTTTGTCGAAAGAAACAAAAAAAATTTTTTCCCTGATGTATGATGTAGGAAGTATAAATCTGCGCACTTTTCTTGAGTTACACAATCCATTCCCAATTCTTTTTACAATTGAATGATGAATAAAAGGGGCCAACAAATCCATATAAGCAAACTAGACGTTTTTACTCCCGAGTTATACAAGAAAAGGTATTTGAATCGGGTTAATGAACTACAGCTTTGATTTTAAAATAGTGCAAAAAAAATAATAACCCCACCCTTTTCCCCACCACAACTAGAAAAAAGAAAGGCTCTACAAAACTTGGGTATAATAAAACTAAATATATGCCCAAAGAAAAACAAGGGACCATCTCAGGTTTGCTCAATGAATCAGAAACGAATCGAGATGGCGGTTATTGACCAAACTGAAGTACAGAATTTTTCAGATTGATTTAGTTTTTTAAATTATGTGTGCAAATTAAATTCAATACAAATCATTCTTAAAATTATTTTATTTTCCTTTTGATGGTCAGTATATGTATTTGATTAAAACACTCGGTAAGTCACTATGGTGACGTTCAATTTCCCCAAAAGGATGACAGCGTCGACTGAAATGAAAAAGGGACTTAATGTTTTAATCCAAGTAAGTCTCTAATAGTATATAAACATTTGTGGAAAGAACAGGTTTCACTTGTCATTTTAACGTGTATATCGATATGTATTCATTGTAGACACAATATATAATATTAATAACACTTAGAGTTGACACAATATTGATATATTTAGATACGTCTTGCGTATTTCCCCAACAGAAAGGTTCTTGGATCCATTCAGCGCTTACAAATTCGCGGTGGCTCAGAACGTGACATAATACGTACTGTGACCTGCACGTGACATAATAAAAATTTTGGGACGTGTTGGGCTTCATGGACATTCTTGACCTCCATGGGCCTCTTTGAGATTAATGAGCACCGGCGCTTTGTGCTGGCTGCACCACCTTCCTTGACCCGACCTTGAACACTTCAACTCGGCCAGACCGTCGGCGTGCATTTATGGTGACGATTTTGAAATGAAATATGTACCAGTGCCATACTACTATCTGTTTTCCACTTTTGTACCAGATATTTCTCCTACCAACCATTTTCTGGTTCGATGTCAATCTGTAGACTTCTAGTAATCCTTATTTTTATTGAGACGAATCCATTAACCATCTCTTTTTATAAGCATTACGTGAATGCATTACTCGCCTCTAAAACTCTATATCTTTGCTCGAAATTTCAAAAGTGCTCCCGTTTGCGATTACAGAACACTGAACGTGTTATCATGTCCTTTTCTTTCAATAGATAAACATTAATCTGACATTGACATGGAATCTCACTAAATCTCTTCGACTCATACTAAACCAACGAGATCATCTAAATTGAAGAGGTGATTACAAAACACTCGCAATTTTTCAAATTTTTTCATTTGTGTAATCACTTATATTAGGAATAGATGCATTTAAGGAAAAATTAATAAGCTGCAAGTATTGAGCGAAATGTTGTCTTTTTATTCAAATTGTTCCTAGTCATTTACTGCTATATTTCATTCTTGCTAGTGGGAGTCCGTTCTTGTATATACGCAGTAGCGCTCCCGACTCACTTTCAATAAATTACACACTCTCTCAATCAAGGAGTCACAGTGTTATCCTTCGACCGAGTGTTTGGAAGAACTGAAGAAGAAAAAAAGGACGTCATCCCCCCAGCAATATTAAGTTGACGGAGACGCCCTAATTTCTTCATGTAATAACATCAACAACACTGCATCAGAATTCCCACAGAATTGAGGAAGAATACAGGTGCAACAGATCATACTTTTTGAGTCTACCTTTTCTGGTCTGACTAAGGATAAACGTTCTTAGCGAAGACAGGCGATTTCTAAACTGCAAAAATTGGTTTGATAGATTTTTGAAACCAAAGCTACAATTCCCGACAGGGCCCAAAAAGATTTACAATCCATATGAAACCAAAGAAAATATTGGAGATTTCACATGATCAATGTTCTGAAAAAGCATAAGGCCAGATTACAAATAAGTAGTCTAATTCATCTGGTAATATGCTAGTAGTCCAAAATTTACTTTTTTTGGTCCTTGATACCGAACAATCGATTAACGACAAAACTCCTTCCTTCTGTCTGTAGTCAACGCTGGCGCCTAAATCCGTGCAGATAATTTTCTCCAAAAAAAATATTCTATAATCAATCTAGACTAACTCAGGGCCCCGAAGTCGAAGGAAATATTTGATTTTGGGCTATTTGTTGTATTCTCAGTCAGATGCGCAGACCTGGTTTTTGCTAGGTTGAAAATCCCCCAGCGTCGGGCTGAAACTTGACCTCAGTCCTACATATACACAGCAGCAATGCCGTCTCTGAGATAGTCAGCAGGGTTTTTAAAATTCTTGTGAGATCCTTTCTCTGACATAACAGTGCAATAAAACAATATCTGATTACACTTCGCTCAAATTCATATCTACAAATTTTGCCACTAGCATTGTGAAAGCAAAGAAATTTAAACTTAAAAAATTAAAAAAAAGGAATTATTTAAGAAAAATAATTTGCGATCAATAACAACTTCATATGCAACTTAAAGATTTCAAAATTTATATCCAAAATAAAGAAATTTTACTTAAGAAATACATTGGCGTAATTTCAATGGCGATAACTATTTTACATTTAAAAAGTAATTAAGCTTAAACACCAGTTAATCTTTTATTTCTGGCCAATAACTAGGTTATCGAAAGAGTGGCGTGTCCTATTATCTCAAAGGTTCTCTGCCAAAATTATCGAAGAACCGATACAATCACACTAAATTTCTGGACTCCCAAACGACGTAATATTCCCTCCCGGAACTCATTTTATCAATAACTCATTTTTAAGTTTTTTCCGTTTGACTCTAGCAATAAATATTCTTACCTCGTGTTTCGGTGTTCCAAAACCCGAAGCGCTCGTCAAAGGGGGGCCATTCGCGGGGCGACGTAAATGGGCTCGAAAAGAAAGGGGAACTTCTCCCTTTATGCGACACGTTCAGCGCCGCATCTTGGCCGTTATTCTCCCAAAAAGTCAGGTTGGACAGCCTGATTAGGCTGGAACACCTGCAAAACACGATAGGTAGTATCGTATAATATGAATATTAGTGAGATGGTGTTAATCACCACAACAAAATAACCAGGAAGAAATTACAAACACGTTTTGTACATGAGATAAATGAAAATTTCATCGCAAATGACATTGAATACTGAAGTTATCTACATTTGACAAGGTTACGGGAGTATTGAAAATGAACAAAGTTGAAAGCAATTAATGAAAGTTGGAATGTTCAAATAATATATAATTTTAATTATATAATATAGCATTACTACAAGACGATTAACACTTTGACATTATAATAGTGTTCACTTCATTAAACTTTCGCATTAATGTTGATATTCTTCTGTAACTATTGTTATCTATTATCATCACCATAATTATAATCGTCTTTTTATTATTATTATTATTATTATTATTATTTATATTCTTATTATTATATAATCCTATTTATATTATACTTTAAAAATTTTAACAATGATGCATTATGTTTATACTGCTCCTATTTGAATCTTTGTTCAATTCAAAACACGAAAATGAAATGCTGACAAAAAGTTCAATACAGATGGTAAAGTTATTTAATGATTTCTATGTCAGGAAAGAAAGTTGTCTACGATTAATTCATTTTTCTTCCGTGAATGGCAGTGTCTTAGTGGAATAGTACACCAAGGATTTCCCATATTTGAAATACTTCTATGTTTACAATACTACTAACGATTTCAAATCACTAGCTGGCCAGACAATTATGGATCAGTAACATATTTCAAAAGATATTAACCCTTCAATGGTCGGGCTCAAAATCGTAACAGGAGTGGTCGCGTGAATTCCCAAAAGCAGTCCATTACAAATTGTAATCGACTTTGGGTTATGGACAAAACCATCTTTCCCCTAAGTCTTATGTACAAAACAGGTGTCCACCAACAATAAGTCACCCCCATAACTTCTAAATCGTTATACAACTTCAAACCACGATATCTAAATGCAGTTTCCTCAACAATTTACAATCATGGGGCAAATAATTTTGCGTAGGATAGTGTTCAAAATATTTTAGTTTTGGGGAAATTTAATCACCTTAATTTTAAATAATAGAAGTAATAAGAAGTAAATTTAAGTAATGAAGATCCTCCCAAAATTTCGTCAATTCACGCTGTAACCAACAATCAATGAGACTGGATTACAATGTATTCCACCGACCACTGAAGGAAATTAAACTGATGTTATCCCTTTAACTAGTTGGTAACAGTATAATACATACAATTAATAATAAAACTTAGTACAGTAAACTTCAAAGAAAATGTAGACATACGTAGGTGTGAACATAAATTGATGTGTTAATATTTTTCCCCAAGTTTTTATTATTTGCAAAATATAGTTATTTTGGGAATATTCTATTTTCATACTAAAAATTGATAAGCATGAATCCTTCCAGTTTAAAAGGAAAAGTATAGAACAAAATAAAAAACAAAAATCATAAATTTCCCTATAAAAATGTTTTTTAATTGTCAATTAAATGTATACTTGTAATAATTCAAACTGAAATAACTGTTGTGACATCCTTACTCATTATTTCACTGGAATCTACCTTCACGAAAGATAGATTCCTTCAAACTCGGGCAGGTTGAAGTCTGCCGATTCAAACTATCTTGGCTGATATTTCAAAAATACAAGAACTTGATGATGTGATGATGATGGTAATAATAATAATAATAATAATAATAATAATATAGTAATAATAATCGTTACATCGTGCCTATCACGACCGATATAACCCATTGTAGTGACAATATTTTGCATTTCAACAGAAGGCTGTAGCAAAACTCCATAGGTTGCAAGAACAATTAATCATAGATTCAGTAAGTGTGGCCAAGGGATATGCAAAACATCGCTACTTGTACATGGCGTATGTTGATTACAAAAGCCCTTTGATTCTGTACCACATATCTGGCTGATGAAATCTTAATCTTTGAAGTTGATACAAAATTTGTTTTGTGAAACAGTATATTGAACTGCGAACAAGAATTTTCTTAAGTACTCCTATTTTCTTCACTATCTCCTATTATCCACCTGTTTACAACATTCAAACTGATACGATCAATGTGCGAAAAGGCACTTTTCAGGGGGACTCTCTAAGTCCCCTCAGGTTATTCATCACTATGACCGTATCTAATCTCTTGAATTCCCCTAACAGTGGATTTAAATTCGTATCCCTGAATCACCTTTTATATACTAATGATTTGAAGATATATGCTTCGTCATAATCTCAAATTGAACAACTACTGAGTATTGTAGAATCATTTTCAAAAAGTATTAAAATGGAGTTTGGCCTGGAAAAATGTCAAACATTGAATATTGTAGGGAAAACTCCAAGAGGGCCTTTGAACTTGAAAATAAACAGTTGATACAAGCGGTGTCTGCTGGGAAAAGTACAGGTACCTGGAATTGAGACAGGCAAAGGCACATTGAAAGGTAAAATGAAAGATGATCTTGCAGAGGAATTCATCCGAAGAACTCAAGCTCCTGAAAACGAAGTTGAATGGAAGAAATGTCATAAAAACTATTAACACCAGCTGTCCAGTCTTAAACTACTGATTTGGCATTATTAAGTAGCAAAACTGACATTGAGAACTTACAACGGAAAATGAGTTTTAATGGCGAAAGCATGCAGTACCATCTAAAATCTGCAGTGCATAACACTTCCAGAGATATGGGTGGGAGAGGACTCACAGTGTTGGGAAAACCCAAATTTGTCGGGAAGTGAAGAGCATGGATATATTTCCACTCTGAGGCAAATACATCAAAACTGCATAAAGCAATTTGTAAACAGATTCCCATACTCCCATGGGCTTAGCGACAGGATGTGAACTTCTCATCAATGACGGCCAAAAGAGATTTGACCAAGAGAGATGGCCAAAGTTTTTATGAGAACATGAGATAGCCAGAACATTTCGATATGGAAATATCGAATATAATATTTTTCTTAAATTCTATTTACATAGATAACGTATGGCCTACACAAACTAGATACTTTCAAACTAATCCCAACACTACTTTTTCTTACATCCCGACTTAATTTAACAAGAACATTATTTACATTTTACATTTAAACAGTACATACACGTAACACAAAAAATACACTTATAAACATCATTTTAAATCGCGTCTGCTGAAATCATCCACAGGCCATCCTCTCATCGATCACGGGGTATTGTCTTTGTGTTTAGGCTCGCCTGTCTCGACTGGGATGAGGGCATCTTGGGCAGTGTGGCGAAAATGCAGGCAGCGCTCCTGCTATAGCCTCGGCCCCAATGCGCTCACTGCAGCGCATCTTTTCGCCAGTGGTAAATTTCAGAGTAGCGCTGCCTGACTCACCACTCGCCCACAGCTCCTGCCACGATGGGGAAGGGCTGACGTCCCCAAGTTCTGGCTGCTAGAAGGGGGGAATATTTCGTATTTCGCCCTCCTCATCATAGCGTTCGAGGCGCGGGTATGCTACGCAGACGAGGCGTCGCGACGATACTGATGGTCCTTACCAGCACCAGGTCGGACGGTTCCGCCCTCCGATGGCGGTCTTCGGAAGCACCGTCCACCCCGCGACTGCGGCTTCTTTAACGTGTTGCGTATTCTATTTTGGCGCAGCCGCCAGATCCGAGTGGGAGCGGCACTCCGAGATGACGTGGGCGATCGTTTCGAGGCGGGAGTTCATGTTGTCAGCATGCTTGCAGCCGCGGCGGCAGGGCGCTTATCCCTGGGCCGCTGGGGTGGTGATTAAGCAGCCAGGAAGGTGAGACGTGCCGAATGGATGAATTTGTAAATCGACGGCCTCGTATTCCTCCCGACCTACTGGCTTATATCAGAACAGATATTTAAGAAACTGAAGGGTTTATGTTGGCTATTCAGGATCAAGTTATTCCAACGCTAACTATTTGAAGCGGATTGTTAGAGATGGCAATGTGCAGAATGGGTTATGTAGTTATGGTTGTCAACAGTGGAATAAATTCAACATGTTACCTCAGGTTGTATACATTTGGTGGGCACCGAGTATAAACAACGGCATGGTTCGATGGTTCGATGGAAAATTACAACAAGCGTTGGCTCAGAAATGTCGTCTTCTGACTGAAGATAAGGTACCGTACTTTAAGTACCAACCTGTGAGTGTTCTGGAGAATGAAGAGTGGCGCTTGTGTTGGATAGAAGTATCTTAACAGAAGACAGTTATTCACAACAGACCGGATTTGGTTGCGATTAACAAGTGTGAGAAACATGTCATTCTTATTGATGTTTCTGTCCCAAATACTAGCCTTTCAAAGCAAATACATCGACAAAATCTGTGAATATGCAGATCTTGTTGAACCCGTTGAAAATAGTGGAATAGGGAAACAGTCAGCATTGTTCCAAAATTATTTCAAGCACCGAGTCATTCCTAAAGTCTGATATGGGGCCTTAAGAAACTGGTTTGAATGAACATGTACAAACTCATGCAGGACATGTACATGCTCAAGGCAGTTGTAATTTCAACAACAAGGATAGTGTGGAAATTCATGGGAAATAATGTTATAAATTCTTTTAAAAAATGATCTATTGTGCTTTGATTTTATATACCTGTACAATAATTCATTCAAATGTACCATTAAAGTGAAAAATAAAGAATAATAATGAATGATGATGATAATAATAATAATAATAATAAAAATAATAATAATAATAATAATAATAATAATAATAATAATAATAATAATAGTGGTGACATGAAAATTATTGCAAGAAATATATTTCCGACAGAGAACTGAAATAAACAGAAAAATATAGATCCTAAATTCATTTGACTGTAGAAAGTTCTTCAAAACGTATAAGAGGTTGGCATTTGACATACAGCGGTCTCAAAAATCAAAGTTGTATCTGATATTTATGAGTAAAATAACCTATGAGAATTGATTGATTGATTTTTCGTGTTTTCGGGCGCGTCAACTGCTTCGGTCATTAGTCCGTTATTGTAGTGCATGTTTTTCTCAGGAGATGGGGTGACCTTCCCCGCTGGATGGCGAGATCCGGCGCCGACACCGTCAGCTGGGGGGGTTTCCCTCTCACCAGGACTCTCCACCAGCGGGGCACGCCCAGCCAGGACAAGCTCTAAGCTCCGACCGGTCTCCAGGACCTATATGTAGAAATACTTCTGTAAAAGTATCTCTAATTTCAGATATACAATATTTAAAATATATATTGTAAAACTTTCTTTGAATAAAATTATATAGATCCATTTGCAATCAAAGATGTGTATTAACACCCAAACTTTCAAAATGCATTCCCGTAAAATTTGGCAAAAACGTGTCAATAAACTTGTCATTCTAAAGCGTGTGTGTGTACATATATATATATATATATATATATATATATATATATATATATATGACCTAGTTTTTACAATGAAGTTAATGCCAGAGTTTAACAAAAGCCTTTTATAACTCACAAGATGTAGCGAATGTGTGTTTACAATTTTAAAATTGATAGTGATATATATATATATATATATATATATATATATATATATATATATATATATATATAATATCGCCTTTTGTCGACCCGACCGTCCGCCTTCCATAAATTTTCAGTTTCCCAAGACATTACACTCAACACCCATCAAGGCATCAGATTACAACATTATTATTTAAGAAAATGTCATTTTTCTAAAATTTCAAGTTGCATTCGAAAAATAATTCTACAAGAAACATCATTAAGATTAACAGTGAACCGCTATCAATTTTCAAATTGTAAACACACATTCGCTACATCTTGTAGATTATAAAAAGGGTTTTGTTAAACTTAGCATTAACTCTATTGTAAAACTAGGTCATATTATATTGCCTCAAGATTTAAAAACAATAATGAAGATTTTTATTTCATCTCGTTCAGATCCCAAAATACAAATCTACTCCATACTATTGACGATATCCATTTCAGTCAGCGTACCACAAGGATCTCCATTTCTCTTCTTTGTAATATTTTTATTTTCAATTTATATCTCAACTATTTCTGAACTATCTCTACTGAGTGTATGGTTTCATGGGATACCAAGAAACTCAGGAAAAATACAAAAAAGTTTCCATTGCGACTGAAAAAAAGAAATATTGTATTGTGATTTTCCACCTATTCGCACTTACGCCTACAGTCTGAATTCTCATATCCAGTGTGTCACTGCATACAACATAGCTGACGTCATGCGACAGTAAAATTCCCAAAGAAGGCAGTCCCATTAAACATTTGCTATTCACGTATTGCGCTATGGAACAGCAACGTTTGTACTCTTGGCCAGTAAAGAGCGCTTGTACTAGTATTTTTGAAATGTGTTGCATCATTGTTGATGCAACGCGTCTCTAACCCTTGCTGAGCCTTTTTTTGGAGTAATCCTCCGTTACTATGTAGTTATTACACTGAATAATTACTATATTTGTCAAGTCCGTCCGTCGCAGTTAGTCAGTGCCTTTTAACCCTTAGGCCAGTAGCTCGACGCCGTTAGATCCGGGTTCCTGGCCGGTCACAACCAGGAACCCGCGACTCTCGAATTTGTAATCTTCGTGACTTCCGAAGCGTAGTAAACAATTCGCTAGCGCCGCTAGTAAATTCCTTTATTAGTATCCCACATTATTGCAGTATTCGAAAGTTTTTACTTTTACCTAGACTGTTTGTAAAAATTTTTAATTAATTAATTGTATTATTATACGAAAGTATTTATTTGCCATTCTTGAGCTGTGTACTTGCTACTTTGTTTATACCATTTGTATGGTTTTCATTAGCATTACTGTACTACATGCCATCAGTCAATACTTCCA